>PVKS010052095.1:0-10891 GCA_004027875.1 Aplodontia rufa
AGAAGAAGAAGAAGAAGAAGAAGAAGAAGAAGAAGAAGAAGAAGAAGAAGAAGAAGAAGAAGCTCTTGCTCTTGTTTTCATACGGAAGAATGTGATTGATTAAGGGTTGCTTTCCTAAATGTCCCCAACACTATTACTGAACATTTTTCTTTCAGTTTGCCCCCTTTTCTTCATGCTAATAAATTCACTTTAAAAGTATAGTTCACATCAGTTTAATAATACAAAAATCAGTACTACCAATAAAAGTACAAAGAAAAAATCCTACTATGAAATTCCACTAGATATTTGCTGTCCAAATAAGGCTTTGAGCCTGAGTCCTGCCCTCTTTGAGCTAAAAAGGGAGATTATTAAGCATTAGAGATGTGGGAGAGAAATACCAGCATTAAATGGAAGCTTTTTCTTTTGTGCAATGAGGATTGAAAAGACTGTTGGGAAGGACTTTCTCCTTCAGACTGTGTTTCAGAATTGCTTCGTGTGTGTGTCTCTGCATTACCTAACTTGATTCTGAGACCCACGGAGACAGATATGGATAACGTCAGGGGCGCCTGTTCCACACTCTGAGAAATGGTGGTCAGGAGGGATACACATCTCAGTTGCCTTCCTTGCGTATGAAAGCGTTCCCCAGTGCCCTCCATCCGGACATGAACTGGACACACACTTACACAGCTTGATGGTCAGCCCAGTGTGCAGCCTTTAGATCACCAGGAGAACTCCTTCCGTCTGTTGGGGCAGCTGGAACACAAAACCATAGACTGGGTGGCTTATGAACAATAGAAATGCATTTCTCAAAGTTCAGGAGGCAGACATGTCCAAAACCAAGTCCCTGGGGGTTGGAGTTTCCACCTTGGGACTTGGGGAAACACAATCATTAAGACCAAAGCTAGAGCCCAACCAAGATGCGCCGTTGTCTACTTCCTTGTGATTTCCCCCTTCTGTTTCATCCTTCTGTCCTTCAGATAACAAGGAGTCCTGCATTTTTCCTTTTACCTACTTGGGGTCTACTTACTTCACTTGCACCAAAGCCTACAGCTTCTCCAGCTGGTGCTCCACCACTGCGGTCTATGATGGCAGATGGAAGTACTGCAGGCCAGAAGGTGAGTGGCAGACTGCTGTCGCTGGGGGATTACCTGTGTTCCTCACCGCTGTGTCCCTCTGTGACTGGGCTTCAGAAAGGGGCGGGTTGCCAAAGGAAATTTACACGTGCACAGGACATGAGCTGCATTTTTGCAGACAAATGATAAGATGCATCTGTGCATGAAACACACGCTCAGAGGCCAGACATGAAATGCTAATATGAATTGAGTATCCTTTATCCAAAGCACTTGGGATCAGAAAAGCTTTGGATTTGGTGTGTTTCGCTTTAAGATTTTGAAATATCTCCGTATAACTAATGAGATATCTTGGGGGATCGAACCCAAGTTGAAGTATGAGATTTGTATTTGACATACACCTTATTTACAGGTAATTTTATACAATATTTTTAATGTGCCTATATTTTGACTGTGACCCGACACAGGAGGTCAGGGGTGGAATTTCCTATTTGTGATTCCATTTTGGCACTAGAAACATTTTGGATTTCAGAACATTTCAGATTTTCAAAGTTTGGATGTTTGGATTAGAGATGCTCCAACTGTAACAGGTAATAACACGGATAATGGTAGTGTGAAAGATTGGCGTAACATGAAGTGAAATAAGCCAGACTCAGTAAACAAGTGTCGTGTGCTTTCTCTTATATATGGAAGTTAGGAAGAAAAGAGATGTCTTAAAGGTAGAAGGGAGGCCTGGGGGTACAGGAGAAGGATAAGCCAGAGGGAGGAGAGGTAACGGGAAGGGAACCCATCACATAGGTTCTGTGTAATTTATGCGGGCACAAATACGTCACAGTGAAATTTGCTCCTCTGTATAATTAACGTGCATCAGTAAACATTATGTCCCCTACCGTAATGAGTACGATGAGAGCAAAGATGATTAAGACCAGTGGACCAAATGGAACATCATGGTGCTCTCAATCATGTAAGTCAATAAGAACAAAAGAAACCAAGTATAAAGGAAAATGAGTTTTGAGATGTTCTAATTTACCTCTCTTCAAAGCTCAAAGCATTTTTAATGATTGCATCATTTCTGATCTTCTCTCGTTTTTGTGCACAGAGATAAAAGATGTTTGATTTGTGTTAACCAATAACCTAATATTGACCACTTAAATGATTCCTGTTAATATACAGCTTTTGAATATTTAGGGCTTACCTTTCCCCAGTTACCATATTCTTGACTCTTTTAGATCAAATACCACCTTTTAGAACAAATATATGACCATATCCCCATCACTATCCTGAAATGAAATTTAAAAATTACTTTATCTAACTGGATACATAATTTCAAAATAAATCAACCCAATTCCTTACCTATAAGACACAAATGAAAGGAAAAAGCCACGTGTGGTGGTGCATGCCTGTAATCCCAGCAGCTCTGGAGGCTGAGGCAGCAGAATCACAAGTTCAAGGTCCGCCTCAGTGATTTAAACAGGGCTCTGTCTCAAAAAAAAATTTTTTTAAAAAGAGGCTGGGGATGTAGCACAGTGGTAAAGCACCCCTGGGTTAAATCCCCAGTACCCCCAAAATAAATAAATAAATTAGAAGGAAATTTGTAATAAGGTAATGGATTGTCACAACTAACCTAAGATACATTAAAAAGTAGCCAGAAAACTGTCTTTCCAGGCAGAATGTCTTTTATTACAGGAGTTAAAATGATTGTAGAAAATACTCCATATGGTGGGAAAAACAAATCCACCCAAACTTGGAAGCAATATTCCCTCTGTTGAAAACCAACCTTGTGGTTCGAATAACACAAGTCAGTATCAATGACTTGAAATTGAATTAAAAATACATTTATTTTTTCCAATTCTGGAAAAGAAGTTAAAAAACACTATGTTTTTTTCTTTCTTTTCTTTTTTGGTACCAGAGATTGAATCCAAGGTGCTTACCTCTGAGCCACATCCCCAGCTCTTTTTATTTTGAGACAGTCTTACTAAGTTGCTTAGGTCCTCGCTGAATTGCTGAGGCTGTCCTTGAACTTGCGATCCTCCTGCCTCAGCCTCCCGATCTGCTAGGATTACAGACTTGTGTGACTATGCCCAACCCCAAAACACTCTTAGGGCATAGAGAGCAATTGTGTACATACAGGCACAATTAAGGCCTAGAGACATTAATTCCCACCCTATCGTCAATTTGGCAGATTAAGGAATTGAACAACCTGTTTTTGACTGACATTCTTTCAGCCAAATTACCCAGGGTTGCTGTTCAGAGGAAGACTTGCCATTTAGATCTCTTCCCTGTGGCTCTGGTCTCTAAACCAGTACCACACTTTGGACACATCACTGACCACTTTCTGTCTTCTTCCCCCTAGAGTTTTCCAAACTGAACATGCTCTTTTACATTTTGAAACGCTTCCCAGTACAAAATGGATTTTGAAGAACTCTTTATTAAGTAGAAAAATATTCATTTAAATAGTTGAAACAGAATAGTGCTTTCAAAACGTCCTGATACTATGAGTAGTTAAAAGAAAATGCAGTCTCAGGTCCTATCAACTTTCCAGCAGAGGTGGGATGAGAATTTCCTTCAAACAGCTTTAACATTGGAGTTCTAAACCATGTGGGTTCTAAATCATGATGGCTTCCCCCAGACTCACTTCATGAGTGAAATGTTGAGATCAGAACCGGGTCTCTCTAGGGACTTTAATTTAAGACATTTACATTACTAGAAATAGAGTGGTGTGCCCAGGGAATTTGTTTGCTAATTTGTAAGTTCCCTCAGTTAAGCTGGAACTATCACACAAAAGGACAAATGGGAGTCATTCCTGAGTTTTGATCCCCTCTAATCTATGAAATAACCTATCAGCTCTGCCTTCAAAACAGACCCAAACCCTGGCCTCTTTCTACCCTTCCAAAACACCTTGACTCTTTGCCATTCAATACTCTTTGCTAACCAGTCTTCCCCAAATCTTTTCTCAGCCCCTCCAATCTGTTTCCCACTCATCAGGCCAAGAGACCCTACTAGAATGTACAGGCAGGTGACTCCTCACCTCATGCTCCTCTGTGGCTCCTTAGCACCCTCAGAAAACCCCTCACCTTGGTCTGCAGAGCTCTCTGCCACCCTGTACTTGACTGGCCTCTGTGTCAACAGCCCCTCTCTTCACCCAATGAGTTCCAGCTCCGGTGGCCACCATCCTGCTCCCGGCATATCCCAGACTCCTTCCCGCCTTTGAACTCTTCATACTTTTTTTCTTCTATTTAGAGTTTGTTTCCCCCAGGTTTTTGCACATCTGGCCTCTCCATATCACCTGTTGACAGAAACCTGTTTAGGATAGCCTTCCATCATCCCCAAATCATGGCCCTGATTCTCCCATTGTCCTCACTACAAATATATTCTCAGGAACTGTATACATTTTCATTGGAAAATTCAGATTATTTATGTAAATTACAAGAGAGAACCAACCTTTGGCTAGTAACTGTATTTTACTTCTTTGATTCCTTTTTTATTTTCTTTTTATAAAAAGAGAAGGAAAGTGAGAGAGAGGAGAGAGAGACAGAATCAATTTTTATTGAGCTTTTCACATGGCTTTCATTGCTCTGACACTTAGACATGTATGTGGGTGCTGGGGTTTGAACCCACATACTTGCGCATGCCAGGCAAGTGCTGTAACTGCCAAGCCACTGCTCCAGCTCCCTCAATTCCTTTTTTAAATAAAAAAAAAACCATTGCTTTTTTTTTTTTTTGTAGATCAAGATCTTGACTTTATGTCTTGGTCATAAACCATCAAGAGCCTTTATCTAAATGTCATCCCTGTGGGTCTGTTGGTGATCAGGACACTGTGCTCAATAGTTGGGGCAACTGGGTTGAGACTGGGAGTCCTGTTGGAGAAGGTTGGAGGATGAAAGGACCCAGGGGAGGCTTTACTCAATGCTTGATGAAACAAATACACAGTCTTCCCCAAATCTGGTGTTTGTCTTGTACTTTAATGATTGATTGTTTGATGAAATGGGCTTCTCCTCTGAATGGTAGGAGACGGTGGAGTCACTCATGAACTCCTTTCTGTACAGATTACCCACGATGTGCCTTCCCTTTCATCTTTAAAGGGATCTCCTACAATAGCTGCATCAGAGACGGTAGCTTTGCAGGGTGGTTGTGGTGCTCAGTCACCTCCGGCTTTGATGATCTACGTCAGTGGAAATACTGTGAGATGACCGGTGAGCCATGGGAGCCAGGAGGTCTGTGTGGCGGGAAGGAGGGTGGACAGCCTCGCTCCTCAAGAGGGGATACTGAGAGCCAGCACGGTGGTGCAGGCCTGTAATCCCAGTGACTCAGGAGGCTGAGGCAGGAGGATCGCAAGTTCAAGGCCAGCCTCAGCAACTTAGTGAGACCCTGTCTCCAAATAAAAAATAAAAAGAACTGGGTATGTAGCTTAGTGGTTGAGTACCCCTGGGTTCAACCCCTGGTATCCCCCCAAAAAGAGGAGATGGTAAGCAAGTAGGGGATGTGTTTCAAAGAACCAAGGGTCTTTTCAGAGAAGATATTATGACCACCATCAGACAGGAATGTCCTAAGGTCATGTTCCCCCAAGTCCCCAAAGTCAGCATGAAAAAAATCAGGTATCCTAACTACTTAAACCATGGGCTGTAGTCCTGATAATTGTTTCAAGTACTTCTGTTTCTAAAATTGGCAATAATCAGTTTCACCCATGGATTGATCCTGCTTGTGTTTCAATGTGTTTAACGTGGAATCTTAATTTTACACTTAAGCCTAACCTGGTAATGGCCAACATTCATTTGGTGCTCTCTCTACTACCTGCGGATCTGGGAGCTTTGTATACCATATCTATTGAATCTGTCCATGGCAGCCATACATGATATTTTCCACTCCATTCAAATTTTAACTTTGAACTAGGAGATCTGTGGGGAGATCTTAATTTTACTGGGGCCATTTATTGAGCAGATGAAGTCCAAATGGCTCCAAAGTCCCTGGTCTCTCTAAGCACTGTTGCCTCCACAGAGGTAAAAACACACACATGTGGTGCTGGAACGGTGGCTCAGCAATTCCGGCACTTGCCTGGCATGCGCAAGGGATGCTGGTTAGGACCCCAGCACCACGTACACAACAGAGTGTCTGAGCAATAAGGATCACATGAAAAACTAGATAAAATTTTATTCTGTCTTTCTCTCTTTCTTTCTCATTATCCCTCTCTCTTTAAAAATCAAAAGCATGCAAGGTAGTTCGCCATGCCCACACTCATTTTGCGTGAAAATCTTGATTCTGTTCTTCCCTCAGCATTGACTCATATAAAACCTTCATTTATCCTGGCCTACCTCTGCATCAGTTGTGTCCCTAACTCTACACTAGGTCTTAAATCCCACTGTAACTCTGTCCTGATGGTTAATTGAACTCTTCATCCACGTTCAACCCCATCTCTACCCTTGACTCTGAATTCGTTAACATATCCATGACGTTTGCCATTTTATAGACACACAGACTGATAAAACTATCAGCTTGATGCTAATTTCATGAAGCTGTGCATAGTCCTGCGTTGGTTTCAAATTGCACTGCAACGTAACCCTAACTTTAAAATCTAAGTTTCAGTTTATCCTTGACACTTCCCATGCTCCTCAGACCCTCCACGTGGGTAAAGGTTACCCCAGTTCAGTGCGGGTAATGGTAGAATTTGCATAAATCACTAAAAAAGTTCCTCTTTAGCCCTGTCTTCCCCATTACATTGGGAAAGTCGTTCAATCTCTTGGTCACTTTATCTGCAAAATGAGAACGCTAAGCTGGCCTCACAGGGTTGATGCAAGCAGGGGATTTTCTCTCACGTGGGCCCTTTTGCAATGCTGTGTCCTGGGCTCCTAAGAAATGTGAACGATCTCATCTGAGTCACGAGCCAAAAAGTGGGCTTTGAAATTGGACTTGAGTTGGAAATTTGTTGAGGCCGTTAACTAACTAGCTGTGTGATCTTGGATGTGCTAGATAATAAAAACGATCAACATACTATCAGGAACTTTGAGTAAACTTTGCTATGTGTCAGGCAGCATTCTGGGAGCTCCACCTGAAACAACTCATTGATCCCTGACAACAACCTCTACAAGGGAAATCCGATCGTTAGCCCCATTTTGTAGACAGGGAAAGTGAGGTTCACGGAAACTCGGTTGCTGAGTGGCAGAGTTTTGGTTCGACCCCAGGTGGCCCATCCTTCAGAACTGTGCTGTTCATTACCAGTCATTACTGCCTCTAAGCCCCAGCCCCTTCAAATTCCGGCTCTCCCCATGACACCGGCAGAAAAAGCCTGTCCGTTAGGTACCACGGAGTTTCTTGCTCACCAAAGTAAGGGAGATGACAACTTTGGCAATTTTAATTTTAATGCAAAGTCATGGATTAACGAAGTTGTCTAAGGGGGCATTTTCAGTGTATGGATGGATTTTGGGGGTTCGGGATCATGACAGAGTCATGTAGGGTTGGTGGTCATGGAAAGCTGAGGAGAGGGGTTCAAAAAGTCTCAAGAGTAAGTTGTCTGCTCAGATCTACAATCTCCCGAGAGACTGTTTCTGATTTTATTATTTCTACTCTATGAATTGATTTTGATAAGATTAAAACCACAACATGATGTCACTCCACACCTGTTGGGTTGGCTATTATCCAAAAGATAAAAGGTAGAAAGTATTGGGAAGGATGTGGAGAAAAAGGAAAGCTTGTGCTCGGCTGGGGGAAATGTAAATTAATACAGCCTTACGGAAAGCAGTACGGAGAGTCCTCATCAACTAAAGTCAGAATGCCCACGTGATCCAGCATTCCCACTTCTGAGCGTAGAGCCACAGGAAGCGGACTCAGCAAGCTTCACTCCCACGATCTTTGCACAATCATTCCTTACAGCGAAGAAACAGAAACAACCGAGTGGATGAACAAATTCTTAAGATGTGATCTATACACACACAAGGGAGAGCTATACGGTCTTTATTTTATTTATTTATTTATTTTTATTTATTTATTGTTTTTAGAGAGAGGGAGAGAGAGAGAGAGAGAAAGAGAGAATCAACTTTTATTAGTTTTTCACATGCCTTTGTTGCTCCAAGACTCAGTTGGGTACATGGTGATGGGATTTGAACTCGCGTACTCAGGCTTGCCAGGCAAGCGCTGTAACCACTGAGCCACCACTCCAGTCCCCTATACGGTCTTTCAAAAGCAGGAAATTCTGTCATTTGTGACCATATGTGAGGACATATGTTAAATTAAGTGAAATAAGCCATGCCTAATGGTTAAATAGTTTTTCAGGAAGTTCTTGGAATGAACAATACATTTATTTGGAACTTGAGCTTCCCCGGCAGGACTTTCCTAGACGAATAGCAGACCAGGGAACACTGAAGTCAGTCAATGCCGACAGGAGGCTGTGCACCAGTGGATGGTTTTGGTTCTCCCTCATCCAGAGGGTGGTAGTGACATCACAGAGAAGGTCCTCTGTGGGTTCAGCAGAAGGGCACCTTTGATCCTTTGATGAGATCCAGCACAGCAATTTGTGTGTGATGAGTGGAAGCCCTACTCATCCCCTCTTCCTGACCTGTCACCTTTCTGTGCTCATTTCCAGAATACGGGGGAAATTCTTTCAACAAGCCCTGCATCTTCCCCTCCATCTACAGAAATAATGTGGTCTCGGTGTGCATGGAGGACGAAAACAACAGGTTCTGGTGCCCAACCACAGAGAACATGGATAAGGATGGGAAATGGAGCCTCTGTGCCGACAGCAGTAATCTGGGGAAGGAGATTGGGTGGGCATGGGGGGATTCTTGCATTCCTGTACTCAACAGACCCCTGAGAAAGCCTGGCACTGTGCCAGGCACCCGGGAAATGGTGTTGAATGAGGTGGATGGGGTCCTGCCCTCCTGAAGGGAGCACATAAAGCCAACAATGTGAGCAGGGGCTTTAAGATCTAGGAGAAATGTGCCAAGATTAAATTTTCAACATGTCCAACACCTATCTCCCGTACATCGGAAGAAAAGAATATTGAGCTGGATCAAAACTGCTCAGTTAGATACAGAATCCATTAACATCTAAACAGCAATCATCTTGCACACCAAACAAACCATTTGTACCTATTGCATGAAAATTATTCACAATTTGTGAATATTCTACAAGTTATATTCAGTTGTTACAGGGCCTGGTCCTCCAATCAGTAGCAGAGCGTAACGCACAGTTGTATTTCCCCAGAGCAGGGTCTGCCAACTCCATCCCACCTGTAAGCCAAACTGGACTAATGCTTCTTTGTACAGCCCCCAATCTAAGAAAAGTTTTAAACATTTTTGTAGGGTTTGGAAGAAAACTGAAAGAAAAATAATAATATTTTGTGACAAGTGAAATGATATGGAATTCAGTTTCCAGTGTCCATGTATAAAGTTTAATTGGAACACAGCCACACCCTTCATTTATGAACTGTGGGTGTTTTCCAGTTACAACAGCAGAGTTAGGTAGCTGTAACACAGACTGAATGATGCACGAACCCAAAATCTTCTACAGAAAAATTATGCAGACTCTGAACTAGAACATCAGATGACTCTGAGGGGGTTGTTTGGACAATGTTCTAGGATGCCATTAAAATGTCATGGGGCAATCAGTCTTATTTCAAGTTTTGAATAACTTTTTAAAATAATAATAGAGCAAACCTAGATTTGGTGTAGTGAGAAAGGAAAAAAACCCTAGAAAAAAGAAAACTGGTAATGTGTATGCTCTACTCTGTCCTCTGGTCTTTTCGGGTATCATTTTATTCAGCAACAAGGCTCTTCCTTTATACCTCCACTTCTTTATAAGTTATCTGAGTCTTGAAGCTCTGTTCAGGGTCTTACATGTTGAAGTGACAGTGATTCACATACAGCTGGTTCTCCTTATTCACTAGTTATGTTGTATAAACTCACCGTGAACACCAAATTAGCAAATACTGAATCACTGTTCCCAGTGGGAACCATAGGGTTAGATTCCTGAGCACCTCTGGTTACAATACTTCTTTAAAAAAAAAAAAATATATATATATATATGTAGAACACTATATATATGTAGTGATATTTATAACTGCTTGGAATGTACCTTACTTTATCTCAGTTCCAACATTTCCCCCTTCTCCTCCTTTCCTATCATCCCTTGTTATGCTTCAAAATATTTGACAATGGGATTAAACATTTACTTTTTTGTACAGGTATGCAATTTAGCTTGTTCAAATATCTTATGAAGTATCTTGCAACTGTATCTCATAAATATTAACATTTTGCATTTTTGTTCCATGGATCTAATACATGAGTTTGTCTACCTTACTCCCAAGCCTGGATTTAGCTCCAGCATCCACAAATAAGGGATACCATTCAGCCTTTGATTCTCTGGGTTTGGCTAACTTCACTCAGCATGATTTCTTCCAATGCCATCCATTTACCTTCAGTAGATGCAATATCATTGTCTCTAATAGCTGAGTAGAACTCCACCGTGTATATATACCAGAGCTTTTGGATCCATTCATCCAGTGAGGGACATCTGGGTTGTTTCTGTAAATTGAGCTGCTATGAACATGGATTTTTTTTTTAAAGAGAGAAGGTCAGTAAGAGAGAGAGAAAGACAGAGAGAATCAATTTTTATTGAGTTTTTCACATGGCTTTCATTGCTCTGACACTTATTTGTGTACATGGTGCTGGGGTTTGAATCCGTGTACTTGAGCATACCAGGCAAGCACCGTAACAATTGAGCAACCACTGCAGCCCTGAACATGGATTTTGCTGTGTCACTGTAATGTGCTAATTCTAACTCCTCTGGGAAAATACTCAGAAGAGGCATAGCTGCGTCCTATGGTGGATCCAACCCTAATTTTTTTTTTTTTT
>PVKS010052096.1:0-10894 GCA_004027875.1 Aplodontia rufa
ACCCATCCACCCATCCACCCTTCCACCCATCCATCTACCCATCCACCCATCCACCCATCCATCCACTCACCCACCCATCCACCCATCCACACATCTACCCACCCACCCATCCATTCACTCACCCACCCATCCGTTCATTCACCCACCCATCCACCCACCCATCCACCCATCCTTCTTTCTCTGTTATTTGGAAGGTAAGTAGATAGATGAGAGAGAAAAGGAGAAAAAGAAGGAAAGAGGAAAGAGGAGAATGTAGAGATGGCAGGGTACATTTCCATTCCACCAGTGTTCTAATGGCATGCTGGGGACCTAAGGGGACATTAGGGCTTCTGAAGTTACCTGAATAAGTAGGATGATCTTACCCACTGCCCACTTGCCCCCATTGCCCACAGTTTGGAGGTTCTAGGGGTTTGTGGGAAGAGGGAATGGCAAAGTGGGGCCAGTGTGAAGGCTAAAAGACCCTTCCAAGCCCTGAAACTTTAGTCCCCAGTCCTGACTCCATGTCTCTTTGGGAAGACAGATGGGATTGTGCTGCAAAGAGATGTCACAATGACCCCATGCAGTTCCCCTCAATGCCTTTATCTTTCCTTCCTGGTACCATCCCAAGCGTCCCTGGAAGTCCCAGGAGCCCCTGACCACCAGAAGCTTCAGTGTACCATCAAGGAAGGCCCCAGTTGAGGATGTTCAAGGTGGGGTGACATCGCAGGGCTGGGGCTGGGCAGCCCAAGATCACAAGGGATCTGATTAACAGGAAGGAGAACGAAGGCCCTAGCTGGGCCCACTTGTGTGGCTGGGAGCCTATCCTCTTACAAAAGGCCCAGCTAATAGGGCCACCACCTGTCACTCACTTATTCTCCTCCAAGAAGCCTCTGCTGTCTCCCTGGGGCAGAAGGAGAGAGCCAATGTCCAACACATTTCCTGCCTCATGTCTTAAGCAAACTTGCCATAAGTAGTAATAAGGGCTCAGGTTCAGTGCAGTAAAGCACAACTGCATTCCTAGCAACTTAGGAGGCTGAGACAGGAGGATTGCAAATTCGAGGCCAACCTGGGCAACTCAATGAGATCCTGTCTCAAAATAAAAAAGCCTGGGGGCATATCTCAGTAGTAGAGCCTTTGGGGCTCAATTCCTAGTACCACAGGTGGGAGTGGAGGGGAATGGTAGGTTTTATTAAGTGCTTAAGAAGTCTGGGCATTTCACATGAAATAGATCACAGTAAGCCTATGATATAGATTCTCTTGTTTTTCCCTCTTTGTCAGTGGGGAAATTGAGGTACAGAGTATTATAATTGACCCAAAGATCAGGCAGCTTGTGGTGAGTGTGGAATTTGGTCCAGAGAGCTGGCTTCGGGCCCTGTGCTACCCAACCTCACAAGGAAGTGAGGCCGGAAGCTGGCCTCCCCATTTCTTCCCGCATAGCCCGCTGACCCGGCCTCAGATTGCCAAGGGCCTGTGTGAGCCTGATCGTAGGAGCTGCTTGCGTTGTGCTTGCACGCTGCCCCCTCGTGTCACCCACTGCCAGCTGGTGGAGTAAGTAGCTATAGCATCCCTATCTTGCCAAGGATGCAAACGAAGCTCAAAGAGGTTCGGCAACTAGCCCAAAGCTGTCTGACCTATGAGGGCAGCGCCAGGCCTGGAGAGCAGCCCCTCAAGCTGCAAAGCCCTGGCACATGGCACTGCACCCAGTGCCCCTGGAGGCTTTACCTGCTGCCTGGCTCCAGGGCTACTAGCGATTTGCAATTCTGTCTCCCTCCCCCGCTTCTTTTCATAGTACTGGGGATTGAACCCAGAGGTGCTCTACAAATGAGTCACAATCCCAGCCCTTTTTAATTCTTTATGCTGAGACAGGGTCTTGCTAAATTGCCCAGGCTGGCCTTGAACTTGGGATCTTCCTGCCTCACCTGCCCCACCCCTTCCAGTAGCTGGGATAGAGCTGAGCGCCACGGCCACAGAGTATTCACATTTCACCAGGGCTCAAGACATTCCGCCAAAGAGTGGGGCTGGCAGTGGAGCTCTGCTGTGCACCAGTGCCTGGAGAGCGGCGTTAGGAGCTGTGGTACGAGCAGTGAGATCTTGAGGGGACACTCTGCCCGTCCTGGTAGAAGGGACAAACACACATCGACACAGGAGTGCATCAGTGGGTCTGCCTGCAAGGGTGAGAGCACGGGGGATAGTTCCCTTTGGGTTCCTTCTTATGGCTCTAGCTTGAAACCCAAATGAGAGTAGGGAGGTGGGATTCCGAAGGGAAAGGGGGCTGCGAGGCCCCCTATGTGCCCTTTAGCCTTCGCTACTTCCTATGGAATGGGAGGCATAGGTGAGGGAAACGGGAGACAGGGGCGTCTTCTTCCAAGCTCCGAGCCAGGGTTTCTCAACCTCGACCTCAGCACTAGTGACACTGTGCTCTGGTAATTCATTGTCATGGAGCCATCCTGTGCCTAGAAGATGGTTAGCAGCCCTGGCGTGTCCCCACTAAATGTGGGTAATAACGTCTCTAGATGTTGCCCGCTGCCCACCCCTTCCAGAACCATTGATCTAAATTCACACATGCACACACGCGCGTGCACACATGTACATACGCATACACACACTCTGCACTTGACAGGGAGGATGTGAGAGGGAGGAGATGGTTAAATGAAACCAGATGTTAACCTGGAAAGTATGCAGTCAGGCCCCTCCCTCCTCTACCTCGGGCTGTGCTGGGCCCCGGGAGGAGGTGGGGTGTTCTCAGCTGGCTGGGGTTAGTCATTTGGAGCCTGGCTGGGCCCCTGTCAAGGGCAGGGCAAGGCTCGACTGCCTGGGCTCCCTCTTCCTCCTTCCTCGTCTTCCTCCTCCT
The DNA here is from genome assembly GCA_004027875.1 of Aplodontia rufa. Lineage (NCBI taxonomy): Eukaryota > Metazoa > Chordata > Mammalia > Rodentia > Aplodontiidae > Aplodontia > Aplodontia rufa. Next base: position 2,831 of record PVKS010052096.1, read on the forward strand.
CTCCTTCTCTCCTCCTCCCCTCCCTTCTGGTTTTTCTCTGCTTCCTCTCTTTCTTCTTTCTCCTCCTCCTCTCCAGGACCATTCCTCTGTCCCAGTTTCTGCCCAGATCATCTTGTGGCTGGGTGTGCTGGGAGCTCCCCACATTGCAGGGGCAGTAGCAGTATTTCAGGCAGAGCTGACTGGCAGATCCAGGGTAAGCCGGCCCCCGCCAGGGCCTGTGCTGGGCTGAGAGCGAAGCAAGTGTTGGAATCCTGGTCCCCACACTAACTGGTCGCAGGACTTCTGCAAGGTAGTTACAAGCTGTCACAAACCGTGAACTTAGACCAAAGCTTGGGTACCTCTGAGCCTCAGTTTCATCATCTGAACATGGGAGCCAGGTGCCAAGTGGCCTGCAGGAGCTTAGGCAGGGCTGAGCAGCTCGTGCCTGGCCCTTGGTTGGTGCTCCGTCTTGTTAGCAAGAGCATCTGTCCTTCCCGCTGCATGGACTTTGGTCAGTTTACCCAAACATTTGAGGCTCCTCCTCCTGTCACCTGTGGCACTGGCCTCCTGAGCTTCAGGAAAAGGGTCCTAGTGGCCAAGATGGCCAAGTCCCAGACTGTGACTTGGGTCTAGAATGAGAAAAGCACAGAACCCTGGGTATAAAACCAGAGGAGGAGGTCACAGTGCACTTGCGTGGCACTCAGTGACTGCCTCATTATACTCTGTGCACTCACACACCCTAGTCCTTCCTGGCTAAAGACACCCCCGAGAGGAGTGCCACAGGAGCCACAAGACAGGTGGGAGGATGCAGATGGACTTCAGAGGAGGTTTCGGGGAGTGGGAGAGGTCAAGAAAACTGCTGGGCTGGGAAGGATAAGAGCAATACTGAAACGTAAAATGGGGGGCATGTACATAGACATGGGTCTATGTGTGGGGTACATAGACATGGGTCACTTAACCACGGGGACACATTCTAGATGTGGACCCTCATGCAGTTTTGTTGTACAAACATCTTAGTGTGCTTACCCAAACTGAGAGGGCTGCAGGGCACTAATCTGACTGGGTATCTTGACTGTGTGTAAACACAGGCGGAAAACTATAGGAGCAAGGACAGTCTTGGAAGAAAGCCTGGGGAAGGTTTGGGCTGGACAAATAGTTTGTAAATTAAATGCAAAAGGATCTTCATCTTGAGTTGAAACCCTGGGACCTCTTTTATAAGAGGTCAGGGGCTCAGTCAACTCTACCAACTAGGCCTTTTATTATTATTATTTTCTTTTTATTTTTTGGTACCAGGGATTGAACATAGGGGTGCTTAACCACTGAGCCACATCCCCAGCCCTTTTTTTTTTTTTTAAAGAAAAAGGGACAGTGAGAGAGAGGGAGAGAGAGAAACAACTTTATTTAGTTTTTCTTGTGGCCTTTGTTGCTACAACACTCAGTTGTGTACGTGGTGCTGGGGTTCGAACTCCGGGCCTCGCGCATGCTAGGCAAGCGCCATAACCGCTGAGCCACCGCTCCAGGCCCTTGATTTTTTTATTTTGAGGCAGGGTCTCGCTAAGCTGCTCAGGGCCTTGCTGAGTGGCTGAGGTTGGCTTCGAACTTGCGTTCCTCCCGCGTAGCTGGGATTTCAGCGTGTACCACCACACCCAGCAAGCTAGGGATTCTCTTGCAGCACTGGGAGCCTGGAAGGCTGTGAGGTTGGACAGAGAGGAAATGGGTTTCCACCAAGTTGAATCCTGTGGCAATGGAATTGAGCCAGCCTCATACACACGTAAGGGGAGGTCACTTACAAGGACCTCAGCATTTTGGGTGTACTGTCACAGCAAGGAAGGTCCCTGTAATAAAATGAACATCTGGAGAAAGATGTGGGGTTTGAAGTGGAACAAGACAGCTTGGTCACAGTGTAGTCAAGAAGGGTGGTAGCAGAGAAGCAAAACAATGTCAGTACAATGTGACGAAATGTGGCAGCTTGCACCTCCTAGAAGAGACGCCAATGCACCATCCACCGAGAATGTTGGTTGAGGAAGGTGGGCATTGTTGGGAGGAGAGGCACTTGGTAACAATGAGAGGTGTTCTAAAGTAGAATGGGCTGGCGGGTTGGAAGGGAAGCTGCCCCTCACTAGAACTCAGTTGAGTTGATCCCACATTTATTGAGCACTCTCTAAATGCCACGGCCTGCAGTGAAAGAAAGAGTAGGATTTGGGAGGCTGTTATGTCAAGGGTTAGGAGATGGAAAGATAAACAAGAGAGCTTTCCGTTCTGAGGCCACGGTATCACTGGGACAGAGAATTTCCCTGAGGAATGGGAGGTGGGCATGCAGGGCTGGGAGCAGTCTGAGCAAAGGCCAGGGGGGCTGGAAGAACCAGGTGTGACGGGGGAAACATCAGGAGACCAGCCTGAACAGAGCCCAGGAAGAGTGAGGGAGGGCAAAGCTGCAGGGTTGGAGCCATGTCCTTAAACATCTCGCCTCGGGCTTTGGGCTTTATTTTCTACGAGGAGGAGAGTCAGAGGATCTGGCCGTTAATATAGAGCGATGAACTCTGCAGCGAGTAGATGCACGGACTGAAAAGAGATTGGGTGGCAGGGAGGCTGGAGAGGAAGCTGGAGTGACCTACAGGGGAGAGGGCAGCAGGATGGCAGAGGAGGGCCAGATGGGGCCATGTGGAGGATGGACAGATGGGGTATGGGGGACGGGACATGGGAGGCACTGAAGAGGCCCCCAGGTTCGAGCCTCCGTGACACATGTCTCTGATTATCAAACAGGTAGAGGTCTGCAGTAGCAGGGAGTCTGGTCAGGGGTCCTTGAGAGCTCTCCTTGGTCTGGAGTCCCTGGCTCCATGGCCAGCTAAGCCTTGCTCCAGGGTGGCTCTGGGGGCTTCTGCACAGTGGCCCGTTCTCCCTCCTGCCCCCGTCTAGCAGGGGAGGTCCCAGCCTTCAGTGCTCCAACTCTCTCCCCTTCTCTCCCTCTTTGCAGGACTCACAGAAACCAGTGCCCAGCCATGGGCCAAAGTCACCATCTGGCAAAAAGGTGAAGGCACCACCCTCGCCCCTGTCTCGGAAGTGGAAGCAGGACCGCGAGCAGTCTCTGGCAGTGGCCTATGTACCGATCGTGGTGGCCCCTCAGGGGCAGAATGTGGACAAGCTCAGGTTCAATTTCTACACTTCCCAGTATTCCAATTCCCTGAACCCTTTCTACACCTTGCAGAAACCTACCTGTGGCTACCTGTACCGCAGGGACACTGACCACACCCGCAAGCGCTTTGATGTGCCGCCGGCCAACCTGGTCTTATGGAAGGCCTAGGCCCGGGACAGACAGAAGCCCCTACCCTGCACCATCGCCCCTGTGACCCTGGGTCCCAGAGGGGAAGGGCTGCTCACTCCGGGAGGAGCAGTGTCTACCTGGGCTAAGCCAGCTGTGCCATGCTCACCTGTTGACAATGGAAAGGACAGTCTTTCTTCTCAGCAGCAATTAAAGCTTATCCTTCCTTTCCCTGGCATCTGAATGGGTGGCTTGGGTTGGTAAACAGAAGCCATGGGGTGTGGTGCAGCAAGGTTATGTCCAGGGGGGCCTGAAGACTTGGAAGGACTTCTTCTCAGTTCCATCACCCCAAGAGTAACCCCACCCCCTCTCCAGAGCCCGAGTCCTAAGCAAAGTCCATGCGGGCCACACAGCCCCACGGGCCAGGCTTGGAGCCCCTCCAGGAATAAGAGAGAGTCACACAGATGACTATGTCCCCTGCTTTCATAAGGTTGTCTTACCAGAGGCTGGAGCAGCCATTGGAGAAGAGGAAGAGTTGCAGCAAGAACCCCTCCGGGCCCCAGTTCTGAATGTAGAGGCCTCTTCTAACTTGTAGTTGCTGATGAGGGATGAAGTCCCCATCCCAGGACTCTTCTCTGGTCCAGAAGAGCTGTCCAAGACAAGTTAGGCTCATAGGCCAAGGGGCACAGAAGGGCAGTGGAGGCAGAGGGTGCCTGCTCATAGCAGTGGCTTGAGTGAGCCTCTGGTCATGGTCCACCCAGGGGTGGCTCCACGGTGTGCTGAGGCCAGCTCATACTGACCGCTGAGAGCTGACTGTGCCCACCTCCTTCCAACTCCATGACCAGTGACTTCATGAAATTGGCCATGGCAAGAGTATTTATGCCAAGGAAATTGGCAAATACCTACAGACTGGAGTTTGTTTTTTTCCAGAGTCAATATTTGCCAGCTGGGTGCATGCAGCTGGTTTGTTCCTGGGAATCACATCTCACTCTGCATAGATAGGACAGCATAGGCAGTGGAGTAGTTCTTGCACTAGAGGTTGGGGTCAGTGTGAGGAAGAGGGACCAGATCCCTTTCCAGCTCAGGCTTCCCTGGGTCCTCTCTGAAAAGATGGTAGGTGGAGAGGAAGGAGGAGAGAAGTCCTGAAGAGAGGCTGCGCTGAGGATCCAAGCATTTGCATCTCTTCATTGCAGGCTCTGTTCCAATTCTGGGGCTTTCTCCAAATGCCTGGCACTCCTTGGCTGGAACCAGGCCACTTGGCATTCCATTTTGCCTGGCTGTCAGGGTTAAAGAGCTCAGCCTGGGAAGCAGCAGGAGGTGGGCGGTCATCTCTTCATAGGCAGACTTGTCCTTAGCTCTAGGCCTGCAGAAGGGCCCTTCCTCTTTCCAGGGCTGTGCCTGCAAACTAGGGCTTCTCTGGTCCAAATCTTCAGAATAGCCTGGAGTTAGGAGGGGTCTGGAGGAGATCAATGTTTAGAGATGCCTGTGTTGCTGCCCTATGGGCGTCTGGGGGAAACTCATTGTCCCTGGCCTCCACCTCCATCTTTTCCTCCTCCTCTTGGAAGCATTTAGATTTCAACTTTCTCTACTCTGATGAGACAGATGCCACTTGTCCAGTTTCCCAACATTGTATTTAGAACTTTTTGTCTGTTGTGTTCTTTATTTATGGGGACTTGAAACTTTAAAAAAAAAATGCATTTATTGCTGTCTTGGTGGGGTTTTGAGAAGAAGTAGATATAAATGCAAGTTTTCGGTCTGTGTATAGACCAAAGTCTTATTCATTCATCAGGGATTCTTCCTACAGATACTGAGGGCTCGGTCCTCGAGATGCAAAGATATGAACAAGAACCATCTCCACCCTCCCAGACCACACTGCCTGCCTGGGGTATGGGGCAGGGTGGTGGGAGGTCTCTGGATTCTGAGAAGACCTCTGCTCTCCTGGGGATTGGGCGCCCTCTTGAGGTTCACCTTGGTGGCGCAGTCACTGGGGAAGTCCTTCAAAGAAGCCGGTGGAGGTCCCACCCAGACAGGCAAATGAACTGGGCTCAGGGCCCTGTTCTATTTCTATGCAGTCACAGTAGGCAGTGGAGTACCCCTGGACGGGATGAGTCAGACCTGAGATGGCTGCCCCTCCTGTCCCTTCCTGGCTAGGCTTCTGTCTCCTGGCACCTGCCCCGCCCACTGCCTCTCCTTGACTCTATTCTGCAATGGAGATTCTAGTTGTCTGGCACGACATCTGTCCTAGGAGGGATTCCTGCAGGTGGAGCTGCCAGGAGAAGCCACTGGATCCCTCTCTCTGGGTCACCTACATGATCCATACACTAGAGCCAGCCACCCACTACAGCACCCACCCACTACCTGGTGCATACCTAGTCCTCTCTGACTCACACCTGTGTCTCAGGAGATTCCAATCCCCAGTTCTCCCCACCCATAGGCAGCGAGCTGTCTGTCAGAGGACTGGGTAGATGTACAGGCTACAAGGGAAAAGTTGGAGGAGGTATTGCTGGGTAGGTGGAGGGTGTGGGGTCCCTCTAGTTCCATCCAGCCCTTTTTCAGAGACTTGAAGACCTAAGCTGAAAGTTTGACAAGGAGGTGGAAGTACCACCCGTTAAACGTTTTGTGAACCTGGGTAGGTGGTTTGTTTTCTTTATTTTGTTTGCACTGGGGATTGAACCCAGGGGTGCTTAACCACTGAGCCACATCCCCAACCCTTTTGATTTTTTATTTTGAGGCAGGGTCTAAGTAAGTTGCTTAGGGTCTCCCTAAGTTGCTGGGGCTGGCTTTGAATTTGTGATCCTCCTGCCTCAGCCACCCAAGCTGGGATTACAGGTTTGTTTTCTGCCCCTTTTGTCTTGGGTGGAAATGATCATCTTCCCCCTAGCCTGCCCTCCCCGCAGCCCCAGGATCTGTGACCCTTCGGTGCTGTGTGTATTCAGCCAGTGCAGTGTGATGCCTGGATAGAAGATGTTTACTGACAGTTTCACCCTGCCGCCTTCATTCCTGTTAATTGTACCTATGCTCACTCACTTGTTCAACATTTTACTGAGATTGAGCCCCTGTGGGTCAAATGGTACTCTCACAGAGGTAATAGAGGAGATCAAATAAGGGAACCAAGAGCAGAGAAGTGGATCTCCTGAGGGTGCAGCCGTGCTCCCAGAGAGCTGCTACTGAGGGCTGGTAGCACAGGAGCCCAGGAACTGTGGCTGAGGGCAGAAGAAAGCCACCACTGCCCACACTGTGACCCAGAAGCCAGGGAGTGAGACAGTGAAATACCTGGGCCGTTTTCTCCTGTCACCTCCAGTCTCCTAGCAGTGTGTCTCAATGGATGGACCCAGCCTGGGGCAAGGGTGATCTTGGTGGGCGTGGTCTCCTGTGGCTCAGAGCTGGACCAGAATGGGGATAAGGGGTGGGACAGGGGTGAACAGAGCAACCCACCCACAACCATGTGGACTAGGAGGCGTGGGTGCTGGGAGGACCTAAGGGTGAATAAGGCCATGGTCTCCACCCTCTGCCAGCCTCGGGCTCCTAAGGGTAAGTAGGCAAGAGGTAGCTGCTCATAATCCCTGAAAGAAATGAGTGTTCTGTGTCTGTTCTTGTCAAAGAGTGAAGGTCATCCCAGAGTCTGTGGTGACCCCAGTGTCCAGTCCCCTCTCTCGGAGTGTGGATGAGGCCTGTGACTTGCTTGCTTTTTTTGGGGGGGGGGTGGATTGAACCCTTGGGTGCTTAACCACTGAGCCACATCCCCAGCTCATTTTATATTTTGAGACAGGGTGTTGTTGAGTTGCTTAGGGCCTCCCTGAATCGCTGAGCCTCGGGAGCTGCTGGGATTACAGGTGCGCCCCGCCGCGTCGGCTGTGACTTGCTTCTAGCCCACCGCGTGTGGCAGAAGTGACTGGGCGGCTGGCCCTGGAGCAGGCTGCAGGTCGGAGGCGGCTGGATGGGATGCGGGCCAGGCCAAGGAGCCCCCGCGACAAGAACGGCAGGCGGCGCGCAATCGCCGCCTGCAGGACCGCGAGTGTCCTCGAGAGGGCGTCCAGCTAGAAACCCGGGTGCTCGGCCCCGCGCGAGGAAGGGGGTCCCGCCCACAGCCGGACCGAGCGGGAGGGAGCTGCGCACGCAGCCCAGGCGGCGCCCGCTGCAGCCCCGGGAGTCGTGCGAGAATAAACGTCTCTGGTTCTTAGCTCTGACCTTGTGGAGCTTTGTTACTCAGCATCGAAAACTAACACAGCACATGAACAAAACGGCCTAGAGGAAGCTGGGTCTCCCGCGGGGGTGGGGTGGGGTGACATTCCCACTCAGATCACGCAGGAAGAGGGAGGAGGACTGGAGCAGGAAGAGGGGACGCCCCCTCGGGGCTGGTGCCTCCTCCTCCTCCACCACTCCAAAGTTTGGGTCTGCACGGGATGCGGCTTCCCCCGGGCCCTTGCAAGTTCTCTGCAGGACCCTTCTCCACCCACAGCCTGGGGATGTGCTCCAAGCTGGGGATCCCTGCCCCTGGGCATGCACCTCAAACTACCCATTAATAGAAGTAAAACAGGTTTGGATTCTTCAAAAATATCTATCCTCTTTGATTATATGAACAACATAGATTCATTCTAAACCATTAAAAAACAAATTTTAAAATATTTTTTGGGTACCAGGGATTGAACCCAAGGGCTCTTAACCACATCAACAGCCTTTTTTAATTTTTGTTTTTGTTCTTTGAGACAATCACTAAGTTGCTGAAGCTGGCTTTGAATTTGTGATCTTCCTGCCTCAACCTACTGGTTTGCTGGGATTACAGGCATGGGCCACTGCTCCCAGCTCAGATAATTTTTTTTTTTTTT
>PVKS010052097.1:0-10898 GCA_004027875.1 Aplodontia rufa
ACTTTGTTGTGTACGTGGTGCTTGGGTTTGAACTCGAGTACTTGCACATGCCAGTCAAGCACCGCAATCGCCAAGCCACCGCTCCAGCCCAGCCCTCCATTTTTAGTAATCAGTTATCTGCTTAGGTGATTAAGAAGAGAATATAGTAACAGTATAATAGACACTTGTGTTTAAACACTACCATAGTTTTGAAATCCTTATGTGTGTCTATACAATCTCATTTCCTCATCTACTCCTTCATACATAACCACTTAGAAAATTACTACTCTCTTAAAAGTTTTATCTTATTTCTTTCCTTAAATAATTTGCCATTGTTTTGAATAATATTGAACTTTATACTTTTGACAATGTGTTCTTAAAATTAATAAATATTTTGCATATAGCTATATATTCATTTCCATGGCTTATAACATTTCATTCTTTTTTCTGCTAAAAGAGCATTTAGGTTGTTTCCAAGTTTTTACTATTACACAGTGTTGCTGTGAAGTCTTAATCATCATCATTTTTGCAGTGCTGAGGATTGAACCCAGGGCCTCACACATGCTAGGCAAGTGCTCTACCAATGAGTTACATTCCCAGCCCTTCCTGTGAACATTATTGACCAAGTTTCCTGGAATATGTGTATAAAGTTTGTTTAGAACAGTGACTTTCAAACCTTTTTGACCCCTCAACTCATTTTATATTACAACCCATTACACACTTAGATATATATGTGTATCTACAAGTATTTACTTAAATAAGATTAATATGTCTTAAATATTTCCTATTCATGAGTATGTACTTGTTAAATGTAAATCTTAACTTTCTAAGCTGGTTTTGTGACCCACTAGGTCTCTAGCTCAGCACCGTCAGTCATCTACCTATGGGTCAAGCATTGGAAGTACAACCGGAACTATTTATGGTCACCTGGAATGGGCTGTTCTATATTGCCTGCTGCATTGTAGTCTACCACCAGTTCTCAGGAGTAGGGCCAAACATTCTAATCCTGTCAGGTACTGTAGAAAACAGCATCAGGACATGGTTCAAATGCACCATATTTAAGTAAGACTGGTTCATGCTCACTGGAGCACACTGTACTTAGGGTACAAGGATGCTAGAGAGTGGCAGTGGCTCTCTTGGAGGAGTAGTCTTAACATGCCTTGTTCTTCACTGGGATTCCTCCAGTGAATTGGTGGGCACAAGTACCAACCTGAAAACAGCTACTTGCTGGCATTCTTTATGTTGCATATAAATGCTTTTAGGACCTACACATCTGGAAATATGATAGGGTCCGGATTCTGTAACGTAAATCACTTTCTATCAGATTTTTCTGGGGCTGGAATGTGGCTCAGTGGTTCTGGCACTTGGCTGGCATGCACAAGGATGCGGGTTCGAACCCCAGCACCCACGTACACAGTGAAGTGTGAGAGCAACAAAAGACACATGAAAAACTAAATAAAATTCTCTCTCTCTCTCACACACACACACAGTCTATCTCACTGTCCCTCTCTCTCTCTCTTTAAAAAAGAAGAAAAAAATTTCTATAAGAATTTTAATTCCCTTGATGTTAGGAATAAAACCAGGGCCTCACCCATGTCAGACAAGCGCTCTACCACTGAGCTACATCCTTAGTCCTGTTCTTTCACCTTCACCTGGTTTTAGTTTTTCCTCCTTGGTTGTGTATGTGGTGCTTAGGATTTTCATGAACCCAGGTCCTTGTGCATGCCAGGCAAGCTGTCTATCACTGAGCCACACCACTCCATCACTTGCTTTTTCATCTTAAAAGCTTTCTAAGCTCTTTAGAAATCCAAGGCTTCCTCTGATGGTGAGGTTGGGATTTATAAAGCTTATTGGAAACTGTGGAAATCTGAATGGGTTTGTTGACCTGGTCTTCACTGTGGGGTGATCTGGGTGGCACTTCTGGTATCAGTAGATTTACAACTTTGCTGCCTTTTTGTGTATGTGTGTGCGTGTGCACGTACACACACACACATACCAGAAATTGAACCTAGGGGTACTGTACCTGAGACAGGGTCTTGCTAAGTTGTCCAAGCTGGCTTTAAACTTGAAATCTTCCTCCCTCAGCCTTCTGAGTTGCTGGGAGATATGTGCCACCATGCCTGGCAAGAACTTTGCTTTTTGACTGAACAAATTCCCAAACAAAACAAAACAAACAAGCAAAAAAACTCTATTCTTTCTAGGGGTTGCCAAGAGTCAAATGAGAGAAGAGAGAGATGGAGTAGGGAGGGTGTTTCTGTGTTTAGCATTTGGTATATGCAGTCTCTAAATTCCCTTGGTGCTTTGGCAGTGGTGGTGGTTTTGTAAAATGCCCAAACCCTCCACCTGGTCCAGTTATCTTCCATTCTAAGAGACATCCTGTTAAATTGACAAAGTCCATTGTGGAGGAGGCACAGATCCAGCAGTTGGTAGTAGAGGAAGGAAATTCACTGCTGTTTCATACCTTCACTTCATTTTCTGCTCCCTTTCCTTTCATTCCCAGTTCAAGAGGAATTTGGTGCTGCTTTAGCCCAGCCTATTTGTTTTCCTATTGTTGACTTGTGATTTGGTCATTTTGGTTGTGCCAAGGCATTTTTACTTATTATTTATTCATCTGTTTTCCAAATTCTAATTGTATTGCTATATCTCTTATTTTCTCATTCATGGAGAGAGAGAGAGAGAGAGAGAGAGGGAGAGTGTGTGTGTGTGTGTGTGTGTGTGTGTGTGTGTGTGTTGGGACTGCCAGTTGAACTCAGGGTGCTCTCCCACTGAGCCATACCTGCCATTCCCCCAGTCCTTTGTGTTTTTTATTTTGAGACAGGGTCTCACTAAATTGTCCAGGCTTGCCTTGAACTTGTGATCTTTCTGCCTCAGCCTTTCCAGTAGCTGGAATCACAGGTGTGCACCACCATATCTGATATACTCATGGTTTTGTTTGTTTTGTTTTGTTTTGTTTTTTTAAGAAATTTCCTTGCTGGGTGTGGTGACACCTGCCTCTAAATCCAGCAGCAGAGGAGGTTGGGGCAGGAGGATCACAAGTTCAAAGCTAGTCTCAGTGATTTAACAAGGCTGTAAGCAATTTGTTGAGACCTTATCTTAATAACTTAATAAGTGGCTCAGAGGTTAAGCACCCCTGGGTTCAATCGCTGGGACCAAAAAAAGAAAAAAGGAATTCCCTTTATTTGTAATGGAAAATAGGGTGAAAGTAAAGTTTGATGCTTCTGTTCTATTTGGTACCTTGACCCAAAGGTCACTTTTCATTCTCTCACATGTCTAATTAACAAAATTAGTTATACTACAGTCAGATGTTTAAAGGTTATTATTATTATTATTATCATCATCATCATTTAAAGAGAGGGAGGGACAGTGAGAGAGAGAAAGAGAATCAATTTTATGTAGTTTATCATTTGGTTTTCCTTGCTTGGACACTTCGTTGTGTACGTGGTGCTGGGGTTTGAATCAGCATGCTCCTTCATGCCAGGCAAGCTCCACAATTGTGGAGCCACTGCTCCAGCCCCTTGTTATTGTTTTTTAAGCTTGTTTATGAGCTTCTTCTCTACCATGTTGTTGTGGAGATTCTGTTGCACTTCCCTACACAATTACCTGGCTTTCAAGGGTGTTGTGAGGCTGTCCTGTCTTCTCTCTGCTGGTGGGCAGTGCCAGTGCTGCCCTGAGTCATGAGAGACTTTCTGGGCTCTGCAATCTGTACCACACAGAGGTAGGGTCATTCTCAACGCTGGTGATCTGCTTTCTTACCTTGATCTTCAGTGACTTTGCAGGCAAAAGGGTATGAATTCTACTCCTCGACAGGTTTCCTTCTGTAAAATAAGGCATTGCCAATTGAATGGCTACTTTAAAAATCACTAGTAAATGTCACATTTCACTTTCCAGTTCAGTTGCTTTATGATCAGCTTTTTTGTGCCAGGGATATGAAAGGACAGTGCTTCTGTTTGGGATTATTAGTCTAGAAGTGAGAAAAAGGTTTTAAAATAGAACTGATGCTTTTGTCTTTAAAACAAAAGAAAAATTCAGTAATGTGGATGTTCCACGCATTTTCTACGTGAATTCTCATGAAAAGGTTAATCATGCACATCTTACATAAGCCATAAAATTACACTATTTTATGTATATCTGTTTGTTTCACCATAGGATATATGATTGGATGCCTGAACAGCCAAATATATTCCAAGTGGAGCAGTTGGAACGCCTGAAGCAGGAATTACCAGAGCTTAAGAGCTGTTTGTGTCCCACTGTTAGCCGCTTTGTTCCTTCCTCTTTGTGTGGGGAGACTGACATCCATGTGGATGCCAATGGCATTGACAATGTGGAGAATGCTTAGCTTTTATTGCACAGAGGCCATTTGGGGCATGCACGACTGTTCTGGGTAATCAGTTTCATCATTAAGCATTGTTATCTATGCCTTTTAGGTTTCTCAGTCCAATGAAGCAATAATGAAGTATTTTACTCTTTCACTACAGTTCTTGCAAGAATTTCAAGTATGCTGTTTAAATCACTTGGCCAGGTATAATTTCCAGTCAGTCTCTATATAATAAGAAAATTTATTGTTTGGTAAATATTTTAAACTAAATACTTAAACCTATAATGTTAAATAAATCTTCATTAAAAGCATATTTTAAATTAACTATATAAATATTTCATATTTACACTTAGAGATTTTCATTTGATCAGGTCTAAAATCTTTAGCACTTGAGGAAAATGACTATGCATAATTATACCTGACCATGGAAAAAATAAGTACCTCAAATGCATGCATTTGCACTGGTGATTCCAACTGCACAAATCTTTGTGCCATCTGTGTATATAGGTATTTTTTTTTTACATGGATTGACATGCACATATACCATTTTCATTCAGTATGAACCTTGAGGCTGCTGCCATTTTCCCACTTAACCAAACCAGCCTGGAGGTGAGCCTTCAAATTTATTTCATAAATCTTTTAAAAGTTATTTTGCATAAATGTTAAAATTTCAAAATGCTGTAGGGTAATTTCACATTTAAAATATTAGAAGTACGTATTGCAATACTTAGAGTAGATCACAATGTATAAATTTGATTCAATGCATGCTTTAGGTTTTAAGCATGAGATTGTACATGTTTACTTTTAAGTCCTTGCATCTGTGGTGCTAGGTGAGTGTGAGAAGATGTCAAGGACCGAAGATATTTTGTTGCCTAGAAAAAAGCTGCAGGCATTTTAAGTATGCTTATTTTCAGAGTCTCTCACTACCTTTTACACACTGTTGCTTTATGGGTTTGTTATGTTCTGTACAGTAGCTAAATTTCCACGCAGAAAAATAAATGTCCTGTATTCTCATGTTGGTATTCTTTATTGGTTAATATATCATGCATGTAATTTATTTAGAAATGAGGAAGATCTTACTGAGTGTGTGTGCATGTTTTTAGGATTATACTAAGGTTGCTTTCGTTATGTTGACACGTGTAAATTAAGAATGAATGTTAAATAAAATGACATTTATTCTCGTTGTTATAAAATGAAATTTCAAGACATTGTTACTTTTGTAGGATGGTTTTATAATGTTGCTGTGAGAAATTGATATTTAGTATTGACCCTAAAGAAATGGCTAATTGCATCTACCTTTTCCTGTGTGTTCTTCACAAGGCAGTTTATTCGTGTATTGACATATTTTGGTATTGGCTGAGACCCTAAGACATGAAATTACACATTTTGTTATCTTTTTATTTTTTAAACTAAGCAATGCACTTTTGGTTAGATCTTAATTATGTGAAGATAAGGTTAGAAATCCTATGGTACTGTATTTGTAACACTGATATTTAGTGGAAAATAGTCTAGAAAATGGAGTCTTACATTTCCCACATTGAATGAGATTTTTAACATTCTGATGTGAATTGGGCAATTTTAGAAAACTGAAAAGGAATTATTTTTCTTCATCTGCAGACCTTTGTACAATAAATACAGTGACCATTCCCTTATGATAACCTGCTCAGCCACGAGTGTGTGTTTCTAGTCTGTCCTGTTGCTCCTCCCTGTACCTCTTCACTGCCAGCTCCACTATGATGACTCAGAGCAGCAGGGAAGCAGATCATGGGGGTGGGGGTACAGGAAAAGGGGGGCTGCCAAACAGCTTATTTTGCAGGGAAGAGCTTGTAGTAATTGCTTATGATCCAGACACTTTATTTAATTCCTATCTCCTTGCTTTATTTCCTGTCTCTTCCTGACTTACAAATCAGTGAGAGTAGAGGGTTCAATAAATATGTACAGGGCTAAGTTCAGGCCTCAGTGTCACTAGCTGTGGCCCTCTGTGCTCTGCTCCACTGTGCTGTATTTGTGCTAGAACCTGCACAGGCCATACCCCACGTTACTCTATCTGTGCCCGTGTGCTCATCTCTGCCCCCAAATCCTCTCCTCCCAGGTGCTTTTTCCCTGACACACTCATTTCTCTTTGAGCCATCCACTTCCCCCTTCTGTGTCCTTGCCAAACCCCTTCAGAAGGGAGGAATGCATCCTTTCTACCGATAACATTATACATTCATCATGCTGTGCCTCATGCTACATTCTAGGTAGAAGTCATTGATGTTTGCTCACCTACCAGGCTGTAGGCTCTTCAAAGGCAGGGTCCTTGTCTTACTCGTTTTTATTTCCACAGTACATGGAACAGTAGGAAAAAAATGTTGGAATTACTGGGTTGATATAATTTGTATCAAATGTCCTTTTGAATTAAGAGACTTATATTTACTATGAATGTAAACTTTGAATTGGTTTATATTTTGACAGTTAGGACAGCTTATTGATGTCAACTTTGAAATGTAGAGGTATGATGTTGAATTATGAATTATTTTATACTTTCTGGAAATAGAGTGAAATGTTTGATAAAATGCTGCCATTGTTCTCTGGTATTTTCTCTTCTCTGGAATTGTGTCCTGTAAGTGCTGGATGTGAATGTGAAGCACACATTTCACTTCTGTCTAGGTGGTGTCTGAGGGCTACTGCAGCTGGCTTCCTGCCACCTGCTTACCTCTCTCCATTGTTCCTTGTGACAATTCTCTCTTCTCCTCTCCAAAGACATGCTTACGCCTACCTCAGTGCTGCTTTCCTTGTCTGAAATGCCTTCCTTGCCTTCCGTCAGCATCCTGGTTGGGTGCCACCGCCTCCATAAAACTTGCCTCGGCTTTCATCTGAATCACGGTGGAAACAAGTGCAGACCGCTTCTAGATCTCACTACTTCGTTTTGCCACTGGCTAAAAATCCTAGAGAGGTCATCTGATACAAAATGTTGGTTCTAGAATGTGGATTCCAGGACTTTATTCCTGCATTCTTTGCCTTCTGAAGTTTTGTGGCACTTGTTGGCATGAGCTCTCTTACAGTTCAGCTTTTTTATGTACCCTCTATGCTTTCCCTAATAAGATTGTAAGCCCCATAAGGGCAGGCACTTCTTTGCATTCCTAACACTCCTATGGTGTTCTATGCTCAGCTATGAACTAGATAAATAAACAGTGGTGGCAACAATCCTAGTTTCCTAACTCCAGTTGTTTCACAATATCTATAGTTTTGTCTGGCATGCTTGACTGTATTGTCGAGTGTATGTGTTCACATTTGCATGTGTGTGTTTGCATGTTTATACCTGGACTTTCCCCTCTGCCCTAGGTGCTTGGAGTTGCATATTTGACAGGTCACCCTAACCAATTTTATGCTCCGTGCTGAATGAGGAGAATTACAGGAACAGTGATTATTAGTTCACTGATTTAAGTGGGAAATAAGGCACAGTTTTTCCACTGGACTTGGTTACCACCTTCCTGCATCAGTACAGTGTGTCAGAGTCCTACTGCAGGTGGACGGTAGTGAAGAAGGCACTTCCTTGTAATATGTGGTATAGGCTCTATCCCTGACACTTTCTCTTTATAGCTGTAACTGAATTTTGCCTTCCACAGTATTACTGGTTTGCTACTCTACATTAACAATGGAGTCCTATTAATTTAGAAAATTCATTTACGCTTTGGTTCATGTATTTTGGGGGGTAGAAAGTAAGCTATTCATATTAGAAGAACACTATTATTTTGGCATTCATGATTGGAAATACATTCAAGTATAACCTCAGTGGGCTTATATAGCTTGAGAAGTAGACTTGATGTTTTAATGAAACAGAGCTTATTATGGTGGTGCTATACAAGTGTATGTTGGAGGTGAATAGGAGAGATCATGGGTTGGAACAAAGACTTTGTGAGCTCTTGAGCCCTTTCAGAATGGGGAGATGATCAGGACAGTAGTGGAACCAGTTTGAGTCATAGTCAAAGGCCCAGGTGTAGTTGTGGGTGTGTTTTGGGGAATGAGGAACCCTTTTGATGATGGAGAAGATACTGTGGAATGCCAGATAGAGACTTGGCATCTGTGAAGGAGATAAAAGTTTGTTAATGTTGTAAAGCAGGGAAATGACACAAAAGGGAAGTGTTTAATAATAATGAGGAAAGTAGTACAGGATAATAAAAGAAGAACTTTGGTTAGTCGATTCCTCTTAAATGCATCCAGTATACTTCTGCCATTTCCTCAAATGGAAAACAAATGTGTGTGGGTGAGTTTCAGAGATTGACTTGAAAAGCCCCAAATGACATCATTTTAAAAGAAAAAAGCAATAAAGACTTGGCAAAAGTTCAGTAGTATCCTGTGGTTTCAAACTTATCTCTGCATCCCAGACCTCACCCCCAAATTCCAGATTCATCCACCCAGTGCTGTCCCCACCTCCACTTGGAGGACAAGTGGGCATCTCATGCTGACTCTCCTTCAGAACTCTTTCTCCTTCCCTCCTTGCACCACCATGCCACATCTCACCCTTCAGCTGTTCTGTGGCACCTGGACTCCTCCATGGTTTTTCTCTTGCTGAATACATGTGCATAATTATGTGCCTTGTGATATGTGATAGTGCAGTTGCTCAGTTTTTTAATTTTTAGAAATTCTGTCACATATCTTTAACCTGAGAATCACCTTATCAAGTGCTAGAAAAATCCATATCCCCATGGAATTTTGATCATTGTTGGATTGATTTGCAATATTAAAAATATAAGGGCAATTGATTCATGTTTTAAAAATATGATGTTCTAGCCAGAACACAGCATGTCTCTATTCAAAATGTTTCCAGTAAATTGAGTTTCTGTTTAGGTGTTGTGTGCTTTTTAAAGTTTATTTCTAGATTTTATTTTATTTTGGGGGGACTCAGGATTCAACTTGGGGCTACTCTACCACTGATGTAAGATTTATGTCTTTTCTGTCAAAATTGAAGATTGTGATACAGGATAGACAACTTCCATTTTTAGATCCCCATTTCCCTTCAAGATAGCAACTCCCTCCCCTGTGTACATACACGTTTCCAGGGACCCCCTTCCAGTACCCACCCACCTATCCCCTTTTGGTGACCTTATCTCTACCTCTTTCCAGAGATCTTACCTCTTTCCAGCTACTCCCACTCTCTCCTAGTCAATGCCTACTTCCTCTTTGTACCCACCTCCACTTTAGCCAACCACGTAGATTTTGCACATGAGCTCCTCCAATCAGAGCAAAGGGCAGCATCAGGTCAGGTTGGAGTTAAAACCCCTGATTTCCTTGCTCTGGGGCACATTTTTCTTTCACCCTTTGGCCCAAGTAAATTTTATGCCTTGTTCACCCACACCCAACCACATGTTTGATTTCATTTATAACAAGTTGGTGCCCGACATGGGGCTCCCCTACCAAGGGGAGGTGCATCCCCCTGTCTCATTTTGGTGCCTCAAGGGTGGAGAGTGCCTATGATTTCCAAGGCTCACTGAACCGTGGCCAAAGGTGGATGAGCTGTGTAGGGGGACACAACAAGTAGAACCATGGAAAACAAGTAATTTCATGCATGAAAAAGAAAGTCTTTTTCTTAAACTCGAGGGAGGAAAAGAATATGTACTACCTTGGTGGTTGAAACATCCCATGGGGTATGATGTAAGTGGCCTGAGACGTGTCCACAGCAAATGCACAAATTCCGAATTCACAGCGCTGGCAACCCGGGAGGGTACAGCAGAAATGGGAGTGGCTACTTGGGGAACTAAGGGATTGTAAAAAACCTTTGGTAAGATTCAGAAACCCAAAATCATACCCCAAGAGAGAACAGGATGGGAAATAAAAATTCTGCTGTATAAAAGCAGGATGCTGGCAGGGGAAAAGACACAGAAATCCCCTTTTACATAGCCTTTTGTGTTACATCCTAAAATATTGGGAAGATAATGCTAAAATGAAAATGAAGGAAAAATCAAATATGATAAAATAGTGTTGCTGTATTTGGACTTAGAACCTATCCTAAATCCATCAATATACTGACCAAGGTTTGTGGCAAATGAGGATTGAATATTCCAATTATTAAAAGAACATGTAATTGATAAAAACCCTAACAATTGGGAAGAAATAAAATATGTCCTTTCTTGGAGAGAAGGACCTAAAGATCTCTTCCCTCTTAAGATTAGCAAAAACAATAAAACTGAAGAAGAAAAATTAAACTGATGGGATCTCCTAATTTGTCTTCCACTGCCGTCAATTTCTTTTTTTTCTTCATTTTTCAATCTTTATTTTATTCATTCAACTTAGTCTTACATATGAACACATGGATATTGACAAAGGAAGCCAAGTCTGATGCCAGTTCGTGATCTCCCCCTTTTGAGTTCTCCCTGCTCCCATGTTTCCTCTACTGTACCTCCATGTTAGTTGGGCTTGTCATGGATATCAAGGGTTCCCAACTGGATTGATAACCCCCTTACTCCCTTCCTCCACCTGCCTTGATACCCCCCCCCAATCCCTGTCCCCCTTCACCCTCCAGGATCATAGCCATGGTTCCCCCTACTCGTGTAAAAGTTCATCCATGTTGAGGTTATTATTAGCTTAGACAACTTTCAATATGTTTCCAATTGTATTCTAGCTT
>PVKS010052098.1:0-10893 GCA_004027875.1 Aplodontia rufa
AGCTGGTATGCACAACTCAGTAGCGCCAGTGTTTAAAACAGCAGGAAGAAAAGCCTCTGTTGTACCATACTCAAATTTGACCAGCCACTGTAGTTGAATGAAAGCACAAAGATTTCAGTTCCTCTTCACAGTACCGCAAAGCAATAGAGACTTGCATTGCCTTCCATGAGCCAGTTTGCGTTTCTGCCTGTGAAAACTCGCTTTGAAACATTTGCTGGCTTCTAGCACTGGAAGAAGTTACATGGGCATTTCTATTGGAGATCTGTTAAACCACACACTACCGCAATTGGAGAAACAAGTACTGGATCAGCACTTACTGTCATTGAGTGGGTTCATTCCACTGTGTCTGGCACTGTTTCTGTGATCATGGGCAATGCTCCTGTTCTTTTTGCTGGTTAGAAGTTTCTGTGCTGAAGGAAACTAAATCCTTGAGTCCCAGCACAGTTTTCTACAGCATTTGGAAAATTTATTCACAGAGGTATTACCTAGAGTATAATGTGCATTCTCAACCTCATTGTGTTTTTAATCATTGCCTGTTATTTCACATAGAAATATATTTCTCAAGCCTCAGTATGGAACCTCACGCTGCTATTCATTTTACTTTCAGGAAACATCTTCATTCATGATTACAATCCTGTGTTCTCACCTTCTTCCAAGGATCTATGAAAGCAATCATTTCTTGCAATATCTGCTATGCGCAACTCAGTAGGCCCAGGGTTCAAAATATCAGCAAGAAAAGCCTCTGTTGTACCATACTCAAATTTGACCAGCCACTGTAGTTCAATGAAAGCACAAAGATTTCAGTTCCTCTTCACAGTACCGCAAAGCAATAGAGACTTGCATTGTGTGCTTTGAGCCAGTTTGCCTTTTTGCCGGTGAAAAACTGCTTTGAAAGCGTTTGCTGGCTTCTAGCACTGGAAGAATTTACATGGACATTTCTATTGGAGATCTGTTAAACCACTCATTATTGCAATTGGAGAAACAAGTACTAGCTCATCACTTACTGTCATGAGTGGGTTCATTCCACCTTGTCTGGCACTCCTTCTGTGATCATGGGAAGTGCTCCTATTCTTTTTGCTGGTTAGAAGTTTGTGTGCTGAAGGAAACTAAATCCTTCAGTCCCAGCACAGTCTTCTACAGCATTTGGAAAATTTATTCACAGAGGTATTACCTAGAGTTTAATGTGCATTCTCAAACTCACTGTGTTTGAAATCATTGCCTGTTATTTCACATAGAAATATATTTCTGGAGCCTCAGTATGGAACATCACTCTGCTATTCATTTCACTTTCAGAAAACATCTTCATTCATGATTACAATCCTGTGTTCTCATCTTCTTCCAAGGATCTATGAAAGCAATCATTCCTTGCAATAGCTGCTATGCACAACTCAGTAGGCCCAGTGTTCCAAATATCAGGTAGAATAGCCTCTGTTGTACCATACTCAAATTTGACACGGCACTGTAGTTCAATGAAAGCACAGAGATTTCAGTTCCTCTTCACAGTATCGCAAAGCAATAGAGACTTGCATTGTCTGCTTTGAGCCAGTTTGCATTTCTGCCTATGAAAACTTGCTTTGAAAGCGTTTGCTGGCTTCTAGCACTGGAAGAATTTACATGGGCCTATCTATTGGAGATCTGTTTAACCTCTCATAATGGCAATTGGAGAATCAAGTACTGGATCAGCACTTACTGTCATTGAGTGGGTTCACTGAACTGTGTCTGGCACTGTTTCTGTGATCATGGGAAATGTCCCTGTTCTTTTTGCTGGTAAGAAGTATGTGTGCTGAAGGAAACTAAATCCTTGAGTCCCAGCACAGTTTTCTACAGCATTTGGAAACTGTGTTCACAGATGTATTACCTAGAGCTTATGTGCATTCCTAACCACACTGTGTTTAAAATCATTGCCAGTTATTCACATAGAGATATATTTCTGGAGCTTCAGTATGGAACATCGCTCTGCTATTCATTTCACTTTCAGAAAACATCTTCATTCATGATTACAATCCTGTGTTCTCATCTTCTTCCAAGGATCTATGAAAGCAATCATTCCCTGCCATAGCTGCTATGCACAACTCAGTAGGCCCAGTGTTCAAAATATTAGGAAGAAAAGCCTCTGTTGTACCATACTCAAATTTGACCAGCCAGTGTAGTTCAATGAAAGCACAAAGATTTCAGTTCCTCTTCACAGTACCGCAAAGCAATAGAGACTTGCATTGTCTGCTTTGAGCCAGTTTGCGTTTCTCCCTGTGAAAACTCGCTTTGAAAGCGTTTGCTGGCTTCTAGCACTGGAAGAAGTTACATGGGCATTTCTATTGGAGATCTGTTAAACCACACATTACCGCAATTGGAGAAACAAGTACTGGCTCAGCACTTACTGTCATTGAGTGGGTTCATTCCACTGTGTCTGGCACTGTTTCTGTGATCATGGGCAATGCTCCTGTTCTTTTTGCTGGTTAGAAGTTTCTGTGCTGAAGGAAACTAAATCCTTCAGTCCCAGCACAGTTTTCTACAGCATTTGGAAAATTTATTCACAGAGGTATTACCTAGAGTATAATGTGCATTCTCAACCTCACTGTGTTTTTAATCATTGCCTGTTATTTCACATAGAAATATATTTCTCAAGCCTCCGTATGGAACATCACACTGCTATTCATTTTACTTTCAGGAAACATCTTCATTCATGATTACAATCCTGTGTTCTCACCTTCTTCCAAGGATCTATGAAAGCAATCATTTCTTGCAATATCTGCTATGCGCAACTCAGTAGGCCCAGGGTTCAAAATATCAGCAAGAGAAACCTCTGTTGTACCATACTCAAATTTGACCAGCCACTGTAGTTCAATGAAAGCACAAAGATTTCAGTTCCTCTTCACAGTACCGCAAAGCAATAGAGACTTGCATTTTCTGCTTTGAGGCAGTTTGCGTTTCTCCCTGTGAAACTTGCTTTGAAAGCATTTGCTGGCTTCTAGCACTGGAAGAATTTACATGGGCGTTTCTATTGGAGATCTGTTAAACCACTCATTATTGCATTTGGAGAATCAAGTACTGGCTCAGCACTTACTGTCATTGAGTGGATTTATTCCACTGCATCTGGCACTGCTTCTGAGATTATGAGCAATGCTACTGTTCTTTTTGATGGTTAGAAGTTTCTGTGCTGAAAGAAATTAAGCCTTGAGTCCCAGCACTGTTTTCTACAACATTTGGAAACTTTGTTCACAGACATATTACCTAGAGCTTAATGTGCACCCCTAACCACACTGTGTTTAAAATCATTGCCTGTTATTTCACATAGAGATATATTTCTTGAGCTTTAGTATGGAACCCCACTCTGCTTTTCATTTCAATTTCAGAAAACATCTTCATTCATAATTACAATCCTGTGTTCTCATCTTCTTACAATGTTCTAAGAGAGCAATCATTCCTTGCATTAGCTGGTATGCACAACTCAATAGCGCCAGTGTTTGAAAGAGCAGGAAGAAAAGCCTCTGTTGTACCATACTCAAATTTGACTAGCCACTGTATTTCAATGAAACCACAAAGATTTCAGTTCCTTTTCACATTACCGCAGAGCAATAGAGACTTGCATTGCCTGATTAGAGCCACTTTGCGTTCTCCCTGTTAAAAATGCTTTGAAAGTGTTTGCTGTCTCCTAGCTCTGGAAGAAGTTACCTGGGCATTTCATTTGGACATCTGTTAAACCACTCAGTATCCCAATTGGAGAATCAAGTCCTGGCTCAGCACTTACTGTCATTGAGCGTATTCATTCCACTGTGTCTTGCCCTGCTTCTGTGATCATGGGAAATGCTTCTGTTCTTTTTGCTGGTAAGAAGTTTGTGTGCTGAAGGAAATTAAATCCTTGAGTCCCAGCACAGTTTTGTAAAGCAGTTGGGAACTTTATTCACACAGATATTACCTAGATTTTAAGGTGCATTCCCAATCTCACTGTGTTTGAAATCATTGCCTGTTATTTCACATGGAGATATATTTCTGGAGCCTCAGTATGGAACATCACTCTGCTATTCATTTCACTTTCAGAAAACGTCTTCATTCATGATTACAAACCTGTGTTCTCATCTGCTTCCAAGGAACTATGAACGCAATCATTCTATGCAATAGCTGCTATGCACATCTCAGTAGGTCAGGGTTCAAAATATCAGGAATAAAAGTCTCTGTTGTATCATACTCAAATTTGACAGCCACTGTAGTTCAATGAACGCACAAAGGTTTCAGTTCCTCTTCACAGTACCGCAAATCAATAGATACTTGCATTGTCTGCTTTGCGCCAGTTTGCGTTTCTGCCTGTGACAACTCCCTTTGAAAGTGTTTGCTGTCTGATTGCATGGGAGGTAGTTATATGGGCATTTCTATTGGAGATCTGTTAAACCACTCATTATGGCAATTGGAGAATCAAATACTGGCTCAGCACATACTGTCATTGAGTGGGTTCATTCCACTGTGTCAGGCACTGCTTCTGTGATCATGGGCAATGCTCCTGTTCTTTTTGCTGGGAAGAAGTTTGTGTGCTGAAGCAAACTAAATCCTTCAATCCCAGCACAGTTTTCTACAGCATTTGGAAACTTTGTTCACAGACATATCACCTAGAGCTTAATGTGGATTCCTAACAACACTGTGTTTAAAACCATTGCCTGTTATTTCACATAGAGATATATTTCTGGAGCCTCAGTATGGAACCCCACTCTGCTATTCATTTCAATTTCAGAAAACATCTTCATTCATAATTACAATTCTGTGTGCTCATCTTCTTACAATGTTCTAAGAAAGCAATCATTCCTTGCATTAGCTGCTATGCACAATTCAGTAGCACCAGTGTTTGAAAGAGCAGGAAGAAAAGCCTCTGTTGTACCATACTCAAATTTGACCAGCCACTGTATTTCAATTAAAGCACAAAGATTTCAGTTCCTCTTCACAGTACCGCAAAGCAACAGAGTCTTGCATTGCCTGATTTGAGCCACTTAGCGTTTCTAAATGTAAAAATGCTTTGAAAGTGTTTGCTGGCTCCTAGCGCTGGAAGAAGTTACCTGGGCGTTTCAATTGGACACCTTTTAAACCATTCAGTTTTGCAATTGGTAAATCAAGTTGTGGTTCATCACTTACTGCCATTGAGTGGGTTCATTCCACTGTGTCTGGCACTGCTTCTGTGATCATGGGCAATGCTCCTGTTCTTTTTGCTGGTAAGAAGTTTGTGTGCTGAAGGAAATTAAATCCTTGAATTCTAGCACAGTTTTCTACAGAAGTTGATAACTTTATTCACAGAAGTATTACCTACAGTATAATGTGCATTCCCAACATCACTGTGTTTGAAATCATTGCCTGTTATTTCACATAAAGATATATTTCTGGAGCCTCAGTATGGAACATCACTCTTGTATTCATTTCACTTTCAGAAAACATTTTCATTCATGATTACAATCCTGTGTTCTCATCTTTTTCCAAGGATCTATGAAAGCAATCATTCCTTGCAATAACTGCTATGCACAACGCAGTAGGCCCAATGTTCAAAATATCAGGAAGAAAAGCATCCGTTGTACCATACTCAAATTTGTCCAGCCACTGTAGTTCAATTAAAGCACAAAGATTTCAGTTCCACTTCACAGTACCGCAAAGCAAGAGACCTGCATTGTCTGTTTGAGGTAGTTTGCGATTCTGCCTGTGAAAACTTGCCTTGAAAGCCTTTGCTCGCTTCTAGAACTGGAAGAAGTTACATGGGCATTTCAATTGGACATCTGTCAAACCGCTCAGTATCACAATTGTAGAATCATGTACTGGCTCAGCACTTACTGTCATTGAGTTGGTTCATTTCACTGTGTCTGGCACTGCCTCTGTGATCATGGGCAATGCTCCTGTTCTTTTTGCTTGTAAGAAGTTTGTGTGCTGAAGGAAATTAAATCCTTGAGTCCCAGCACAGTTTTCTACAGCAGATGGAAACTTTATTCACAGAGGTATTACCTACAGTTTAATGTGCATTCCTAAGCACACTGTGTTTGAAATCATTGCCTGTTATTTCACATAGAGATATATTTCTGGAGCCTCAGTATGGAACCCCACTCTGCTATTCATTTCACTTTCAGAAAACATCTTCATTCATGATTACAATCTGGTGTTCTCAACTTCTTCCAAGGATCTATGAATGCAATCATTCCTTGCAATAGCTGCTATGCACAACTCAGTAGGCCCAGTGTTCAAAATATCAAGAAGAAAAGCCTCTGTTGTACCATACTGAAATTTGACCAGCCACTGTAGTTCAATGAAAGCACAAAGATTTCAGTTCCTCTTCACAGTACCGCGAAACAAGACAGTTTCATAGTCTGCTATGAGCCAGTTTGCCTTTCTGCCTAAGAAAACTCGCTTTGAAACAGTTTGCTGGCTTCTAGCACTGGAAGAAGTTACATGGGCATTTCTATTGGAGATCTGTTAAACCACTCATTATGGCAATTGGGGAATCAAGTACTGGTTCATCACTTACTGTCATTAAGTGGGTTCAGTCCACTGCGTAGGGCACTGCTTGTGATCATAGACAATGCTCCTGCTCTTTTGCTGATAAGAAGTTTCTGTGCTGAAGCAAACTAAATCCTTCAGTCACAGCGCAGCGTTCTACAGAATTTGGAAACTTTGTTCACAGACATATTACCTAGAGCTTAATGTGCATTTCTAACCACACTGTGTTTAAAATCATTGCCTGTTATTTCACATAGAGATATATTTCTGGAACCTCAGTATGGAACCGCACTCTGCTATTCATTTCACTTTCAGAAAACATCTTCATTAATGATTACAATCCTGTGTTCTCATCTTCTTCCAAGGATCTATGAAAGCAATCATTCCTTGCAATAGCTCCTATGCACAACTCAGTAGGCCCACTGTTCAAAATATCAGGAAGAAAAGCCTCTGTTGTACCATACTCAAATTTCACCAGCCATTGTAGTTCAATGAAAGCACAAATATTTCAGTTCCTTTCACTTTACCGCAAAGCAATAGAGACTTGCATTGCCTGATTTGAGCCATTTTGCGTTTCCGCCTGTTAAAAATTCTTTGAAATGTTTTGCTTGCTTCTAGCGCTGGAAGAAGTTACCTGGGCCTTTCAATTGGACATCTGTTAAACAGCTCAGCATCGCAACTGGAGAATGAAGAACTGGTTCAGCACTTAGTGTCATTGAGTGGGTTCATTCCACTGTGTCTGGCACTTCTTCTGTGATCATGGGCAATGCTCCTTTTTTTTGCGGGTAATAAGTTTGTGTGCTGAAGAAAACTAAATCCTTGAGTCCCAGCACAGTTTTCTACAGCAGTTGGAAATTTTGTTCACAGAGATATTACCTAGAGCTTTATGGGCATTCCTAACCACACTGTGTTTAATATCCTTGCCTATTACTTCACATAAAGATATATTTCTGGAACCTCAGTATGGAACCCCACTCTGCTTTCATTTCACTTTCAGAAAACATCTTCATTCATAATTACAATCCTGTGTTCTCATCTTCTTACAATGTTCTCAGGAATCAGTCATTCCTTGCATTAGCTGTTATGAACAACTCAGTAGCACTAGTGTTTAAAACAGCAGGAAGAAAAGCCTCTGTTTTACCATACTCAAATTTGACCATCCACTGTATTTCAATGAAACCACAGAAATTTCAGTTCCTTTTCACATTACTGCAAATCAAAAGGGACTTGCATTACCTGATTTGAGCTAGTTTGCGTTTCTGCCTCTTAAAAATGCTTTGAAAGTGTTTCCTGGCTCCTAGCGCTGGAAGAAGTTACATGGGCATTTCAATTGGAGATCTGTTAAACTGCTTAGTATCGCATTTGGAGAATCAAGTACTGGTTGATCACTTACTATCATTGAGTGGGTTCATTCCACTGTGTCTGTCACTGCTTCTGTGATCATGGGAAATGTTCCTGTTCTTTTTGCTGGTAAGAAGTTTGTGTGCTGAAGGAAACTAAATCCTTCAGTCCTAGCACAGTTTTCTACAGCATTTGGAAAATTTATTCACAGAGGTATTACCTAGAGTTTAATGTGCATTCTCAAACTCACTGTGTTTGAAATCATTGCCTGTTATTTCACTAGAGATATATTTCTGGAGCCTCAGTATGGAATAACACTCTGCTATTCATTTCACTTTCAGAAAACAACTTCATTCATGATTACAATCCTGTGTTCTCATCTTTTTCCAAGGATCTATGAAAGCAATCATTCCTTGCAATAGTTGCTATGCACAACTGAGGAGGCCCAGTGTTCAAAATATCAGGAAGAAAAGCCTCTGTTGTACCATACTCAAATTTGACCAGCTACTGTAGTTCAATGAAAGCACAAAGATTTCAGTTCCTCTTCAAAGTACCGCAAAACAATAGAGGCTTGCATTGTCTGCTTTGAGCCAGTATGCAGTTCTGCCTGTGAAAACTTGCTTTGAAAGCATTTCCTGGCTTCTAGTACTGGAAGAAGTTATGTGAGCATTTCTATTGGAGATCTGTTCAACCACTCATAATCACAATTGGAGAATCAAGTACTGCCTCAGCACTAATTGTCATTGAGTGTGTTCATTCCACTGTGTCTGGCACTGGTTCAGTGAACATGGGCAATGCTCTTGTTCTTTTTGCTGGTAAGAAGTTTGTGTGCTGAAGGAAATTAAATCCTTGAGTCCCAGCCAGTTTTCTCCAGCATTTGGGAACTTTGTACACAGAGATATTCCTAGAGCTTAATGTGCATACCTAAGCACACTGTGTTTAAAATAATTGCCTGTTTTTTCACATAGACATATATTTCTGGAGCCTCAGTATGGAACCCCACTCTGCTGTTCATTTCACTTTCAGAAAACATCTTCATTCATAATTACAATCCTTTGTTCTCATCTTCTTCCAAGGATCTATGAAAGCATTCATTCCTTGCAATAACTGCTATGCACAACTCGGTAGGCCCAGTGTTCAAAATATCAGAAAGAAATGCCTGTGTGGTACCATGCTCAAATTTGTCCAGCCACTGTAGTTCAATGAAAGCACAAAGATTTCAGTTCTTCTTCACAGTACCACAAAGCAATAGAGACTTGCATTGTCTGCTTTGAGCCAGTTTGCATTTCTGCCTGTGAAAACTTGCTTTGAAAGCTTTTGCTGGCTTCTAGCACTGGAAAAAGTTACATGGGTATTTCTTCGGAGATCTGTTAAAACACTCATTATCACATTTGGAGAATCAAGTACTGGCTCAGCACTTACTGTTATTGAGGGGGTTCATTCCACTCTGTCTGGCACTGCTTCTGTGATCATGGGCAATGCTCCTGTTCTTTTTGCTGGTAAGAAGTTTCTGTGCTGAAGGAACCTAAATCCTTCAGTCCCAGCACAGTTTTCTACAGCATTTGGAAACTTTGTTCACAGAGATATTACCTAGAGCTTAATGTGCATTCCTAACCACACTGTGTTTAAATTCATTGCCTGTTATTTCACATAGAGATATATTTCTGGAGCTTCAGTATGGAACATCACTGTGCTATTCATTTAACATCTTCATTCATGATTACAATCCTGTGTTCTCATCTTCTTCCAAGGATCGATGAAAGCAATGATTCCTTGCAATAGCTGCTATGCACAACTCAGTAGGCCCAGTTTTCAAAATATCAGGAAGAAATCCTCTGTTGTATCATACTCAAATTTGACCAGCAACTGTAATTCAATGAATGCACAAAGATTTCAGTTCCTCTTCACAGTACCGCAAAGCAGTAGAGACTTGCATTGTTTGCTTTGAGGCAGGTTGCATTTCTTCTTACAATGTTCTAAAAAAGCAATCATTCCTTGCATTAGCTGGTATGCACAACTCAGTAGCACCAATGTTTAAAACAGGAGGAAGAAAAGCCTCTGTTGTACCGTACTCAGATTTGACCAGCCACTGTAGTTCAATGAAAACACAAAGATTTCAGTTCCTCTTCACATGCCCGGAGAACAATAGAGTCTTGCGTTGTCTGATTTGAGCCACCTTGTGTTTCTGCCTGTTAAAAACACTTTGAAAGTGTTTGCTGGCTCCTAGCGCTGGAAGAAATTCCCTGGGCATGTCAATTGGACATCTGTTAAACCACTCAGTATCGCAATTGGAGAATCAAGTACTGGTTCATCAGTTACTGTCATTGATTGGGTTCATTCCACTGTGTCTGGTACTGCCTCTGTTACCATAGGTGAATCTCCTATTCTTTTTGCTGGTAAGAAGATTGTGTGGTGGAGGAAACTAAAGCCTTCAGCCTCAGTACAGTTTTCTGCAGCAGTTGGAACCTTTATTCACAGAGATGTTACCTATATCTTAATATGCATTCAGAAACACACTGTGTTAAAATCAATGCCTGTTAATTCACATAGAGATATATTTCTGGAGCCTCAGTATGGAACCTCACTCTGCTATTTATTTCACTTTCAGAAAACATCTTCATTCATGATTACAATCCTGTGTTCTCATCTTCTTCCAAGGATCTGTGAAAGCAGTCATTCCTTTTATAAGCTCCTAAGCAGAACTCAGTAGGACGAGTATTTAAAAGAGCAGGAAGAAAAGTCTCTGATATACCATACTCAGATATGACCAGCCAGTGTAGTTCAATGAAAGCACAAAGATTTCAGTTCCTCTTAACACTACTTGAAAGCAGTAGAGACTTTCATTTTCTGCTTTGAGGCAGTTTGCATTTCTGCCTGTGAAACTCGCTTTGAAAGCGTTTGCTAGCTTCAACTCTGGAAGAAGTTACATGGGTGTTTCTATTGGAGATGTGTTAACCCACTCATATCGCAATTGGAGAATCAAGTACTGCCTCAGCACTTACTGTCATTGAGTGGGTTCATTCCACTGTGTCTGGCACTGCTTCTGTGATCATGGGCAATGTTCCTGTTCTTTTTGCTGGTGAGAAATTTTGTGCT
>PVKS010052099.1:0-10892 GCA_004027875.1 Aplodontia rufa
CCCCCTCAATTGTAACTCCATATTCATCGAATAAAAAAAATAACTAGCAAGAGAGAGTGGCTCAAAGACCAAGTGTCTGGGTGAGTCTTATCTGAGCTGTTCCTCATTCTCCTCCCTGCATAACTGATTGAAAAATCTTATACTATTTGTTCTCATTTGTTATTTTTTTACCTAATTAGAATACAGTTTCCATCAATTACTTTATTTTCACTTAATTAGAAGCAGAACCTGAGGGAGGAGTTGTCATAGCAATAAGTACTAAGTAGCAAGAGGTGTCTTGGGATAAGCCTCCATTGGCAAGAGTTGCCATGTTAATGAGACTTATGGTAAACAGGACATAATGAGTTATCTCTCAATTTTGTTCTACAATGGGCATTTTTCTTGTACCCTGCCTCTACCATCTTGACATAACTAAAGTACTACCTCACATCCTCTAACTACACTGTACTTGCCTACATTTACCACCCATTAATTCATTCAAATTATTAATATGTCAAATGGATTAATCCATTGATTAGACTTCAGTTATCATGATCTAATCATTTCACCTCTGAACATTCCTTCATTGTCTCACACATGAGCTTTCATATCTAAAACATCACAATGGGTCCTAACAGGGGAGTGATAAAATTTGAATGGCATGTTATAAGCCATTAATTGACCAATTACTCTTAGGTGCCCAATAGTTGTTGCTATACTTCCAGGTGTTACCAGAGATAAGCATGGGAATATCACAGTCCATTTATGAAATAACTCTACCCTATAGAAAGTACTTAGCTCCAGTAAATCTACAATGCCAAAGTCAGATGCATAATAGGAAATGAATGGACTTGGGATATGAAAATTTTGGTAGACATGGTTGAAATCCTTGAACTCCAGATGCTCTCAATTCCACTAATCTGGCAGAGGGGTCCAATTCTCATCAGAAAATAGGAGCCACTTCTTGCTAAAAGATCATTCAGAAGTACCAGTTGAAGTAAACACCTTATGAATCAAAACTCCTTGCATCAGGATCTTATCTAATCTCTCTTCTTGACCATCAGGCTTATAATAGGGGTCAAATACCAACACAATACAGCCAGGGAATACAACTTGCCACAGTGGGATAATAGACAAAAAAAAAAAGGTCCTAAGGGTGGTGGATAAAGGAGGAATGATGCGGAACATAAAGTTGAGAAAATGGGAGTTTGTAATTATGGGACAAATTCTGTACCCTATGATAAGGGATTTATTTCTCTGACAGATTTCAGAAGATGGAGCTAGTACACTGTTAGGATAACTCTTGAAAGCTTGATAAATAAAACAAAATGCCAAAATTGATATGGAAGATAAGGTTGAAAGGAATCAACAGCTTCATGTAGGCACACTGATTAACTATGCAAAGCTGCAAAACTCACCACCAGCCATCTGTGTTTCCTGACAGGATGTGAAAGACTCTCTATTTACCATAAAACATGGACGTCTATAGTGAAAAGGCTAATGACATTGTTCCAAAGCTTAGTGATGGCTGCCTTTTCTAGCCCAAGGCTGACAGAAAGAGGTGCTATCACAGAACTGGATTCAAATGGCAATGGAGATGATAGAATACTGGAATAACAGAGGTTCAGCATTTAACCATTAGTGGCAAGATGGATGCAATTATCGCAAGAGTAGAAAGACTTGAGTAGCAGGCAATCTTCAGAGAACTATTATAGTAGTTAATAGGAAACAGTGTTCCCATAGGCAAGTAATATGGAAATAGACAAGTATTGTTTATTTCAACTAATCACAAGAAGAAAAGAGTGGATGACTAGAAGGGTGTGGACAGGTACCCCACCCCCAAAAGTAATGCCCTTCCTCTGTTTGCTGAGCTAGTTTTGAGACTTGACAATCTAAAATTGAAGGAACAGTTGGATTCCTATAAGGAAGGACCCAGAAATGTCATGGCAAGAGTACTGAGTAGTAAAATCCTAGTCTACTCCCAAAAGGGGATTTTTTTTTTAAGTAATTTCCCTTAGTATCAGTGAAATGGACAAGGGAGAATATTTATGTTTTATCAGGATTGTGGGTACAGAATTAGAGTTGACACTGATAAGCAGCATCCCAAAGTTGTAATATGGACATATGAGGACTGGAAAATAAATGGAAGTCTGCCCAAAGACCTGTTTAGGCTTGCTAGGGTCTGTCATCCCAAATGTTGGACTCCTACTCTCTTCAGCGGTCTATAAGGAAACAGATGTACATTATCAACTGATAGTAAAATTAAAACATATCCTTATAACAATCAAAAAAAGTCTTAAATATTATAGTAAAAAAATTTTTCACCAGGTAGTTTTAGAAATCCAATTATAAGAAAAAGACTGATATATAAGTAAGTAAACCCAACGAGCATCAAAGATGAAAGTAATAACACATGAAAGACAGAAAATATGTTAAATATTCTTATCAGTATCGTTAGAGAGTTCATAGAAAACATTCAGTACACAGGATTTTTGAAAGGAGAGCATCAGAGAATGTGGCAAGCAGAATGTGATAGATAATTGAGTTTTAGTGATTATCTTCCACTTCTTTAGCAACAAAAATCTAACTTTTAGCTGGACATATTTTTCTCAACTGCTTATACTTACCAGCCTTCCCTGAAACTAATGGGAAGTTATGAAACTCAATTCTGGAAATGATATGAAACTGAGAGTGTTAAATAGAATTTCCCAAGAGTTTCTTAAGTGAAAGATGGAATAAACTTTCTTTTAATCTCCTGTTAATTCTAATTTGAATGCAGTAGTCATGTTTGAAACTCATGTAGTCATCTTAAACCACAAAGCCTGGCCTTGAGACTTATGTAAAAAGTGGCAACCACAAGATAGAACTTAGATGGCTAATGACCACATAGCTACAAGCATTTCTGGACTTAATATGTGTAAAAAAATAAACTCTCTTTATGGTACATTTGGTAGGTGGTAATATTAAACATAAGCCCAAATCCTAATTTGTAAAAGAAATCAACAGCTCCTTTGGAAATGAAAAGCATGACTTGCAAAACTAAAAGTAAATTTGGATCACAAAGAGGTTTAAAAACTAACTTTAAGAAAAACATCCAGATTTGCTAACATTTGGATAAGATGAAAAATTAAGAAGAAATTACTTTGAAAATTAAGAAAAAAATTATCAGGGCAGAAAAAAAGAACTTTAAAGTGGAAGATCCCTTAAATTCTAAGGTAGATATTGGTAAGAAGATTCAAATCAAGATTCATCATCATGAAATTTTAGAACAGGATTAATAAAGAGAAAATAGTAGGAGCCTGTGGATAGAGAAAACCATTCACCTACAGACTCAAGATGCCAACTGCCATTAAGCTTTTCATCAGCAATAGTGGGCAATTCCCTTAGAAGTTCAAAGGATAATCAAATTTTAATTGAGCATCCATCCAATGCCCTGCCAAAATCCTAATCAAATGAGAAAGCAATATAAAGGTTTTTCAAACATATAAAAATCATAGAATTTAACTCCCATTATAAATAATTTAAGAAATATTCCAGAAAAATGATGAGCACACCAAAGATGAAAAAGACATAATATTAACAAAAGAAGAGTAGTGGTGGAGAGCTTCAGGAGAGCATTAATATAATATACCATTTGGAATCATATTTTCCAAGTTTGGAAACAGGAATTTCAAGGATGTTAAAGAAAAAGACAGATACATGAAATTAAGAACTGCAAAAGATGATATTTCTTATCCTAAGAAATATAACAAAGAAGCAATGTGAAATACCAGGAAAAACAAAAGCCATCTAAGAAAATCATGATACTAATATAAATATAATTAAAATATAATTTTAGGATGATAATTTGAATGAGCATAAGAAGAGAGAACTATTTTGACCTTGATCCCAGGTAACCTAGCAACGATGACATCAGACTTAAAAAGGATAAAAGTAAACTTGGCTGATTACTTAGCTCTGAAGATAGCAATATTTTAAAATTCAGTCATTTAGATGATACTTCATTGGTTTTCCATTTTTGAGATTAAATTATAGATAAAGTATAAAGACAAGGTAGCTACAAACTATAAATATTATCAACTGTATAATGTGAAAACAAAGGAATTACTAACAGAATTGAGGAGATATTTTGGAAGATGAGAGAATTTCAGAATGGTATGACTAGAATGAAGAAACAGATATGCTCCAATTCAATTAAAATAAAACATATTTTAAATGGTTATGCAATAAAGATAAAGTAACATAACTACCAAATATGTACATTTTTAGAGAGGGGAAGGGAACCTACAGTCGTTTGAAATGAGATAGATTCTTCTTTTCTATAGCAAGAAATCTATTTAGGTGTTTTCAAAAGCACATGGACATCAAATGACAAAATAAATTCATTCTTGAGATTTTTAAATAATTATAGAAAATTCTTGAAATTACTTATTTGCTGTATTTGAAAATGTTTAATGACAACAAATTTGAACAAAAATTCCAGGTTAAGATAATTAATTAGGAAAGATAAAGATGGAGATCTGAAGAGAGAAGGCTTCCCTAACACCTCTGAGACTGATCAGGAAATATCCAGCTTTTCTCCAGTATTTTGAGGTGCATTTGGGGGATTAGCAATATGAATCATCAGTCCTAATCTTCTCAGTGGTTTTGAGGAGCAGTGACTTAGGAGCGACCAGAGGTACTCTGTTCTTTTTTCTGACCCAGCTGAGAAGCAGAAGCGACTGCGGCCGCTTTCTCCTACTTACCTTCCGCCTGCAACTGGGGTGAGGGGACCCACCACCTGCGATCACATCGGCACAGAAAACCCACAGTGCTTTAAAGAAAGCGATCTTGCAAAGTCTCTTCCCGGGTCTGTTCTCTGTCTGGCGGCAAGATCAATGTCTGGAAACTGCAGGCATAGAGACACACAGCAGCAGACTGTGCTGCAGAAGCAGGTGCGGGAGCTGCAAGGGTGTGGGAGCCGAGCATCCATCTTTTAATCCCTTGTTGTTTTTCACACTCCCTGACCGAACAGAGCAAGACTGCCTTAGGTTTGCAAGCAAGCTCTAAATACTGTGTCTGGGGCCAGCCTAGGCCACAGGCTGAATCAGGAGCAGAAGGCTTGGCTCAGGCCCTGAAGCAGGTATGGGAGCTGCAAGGGCAGGGGAGCAGAGCATCCATCTTTAAACCCACACTCCCTGTCCTGGACCTGCTCTACATAAGTCTGCAAAATAGGCTCTTAAAACTGCGCCTGTAGCCAGCAGCAGATCACAGGCAGATTCACAAGCAGAAGGCTTGGCCCGGGACCTGAATCCTTTTCTCATAAGGGGTTTGGGTCAGAGGAGCAACGGGGACCACGTCTCAGCGCCAATCACTTCCACCACAGACAGAAGGACATTCCCTAGTAAGCATGCGGAACTGCTGGCTCCACCTCTAAGATCAAAGAAGTCAATTTCGACAACTACCAGCAGATGGAGCTTTGATTAACATAATGACTTCTGAATTTCAGATCCCCTGAAAGCCCCAACTGAAAGATAAAGACTTTCATATCCAGCCAGAAATAGAAGATACAACCCTGAAAGGACCAGAGGCACTCTTAATATCTATACTTCCAAGGTTTTCCTATTAAGATTTTTTTTTCTGATGATTTCATGTTCTAGATGTGTACCAAGGCAATATCTGGAAGAGTTTACTGGTTCTCCGATATATAAAAACTCAAGCTGTTTGTGATTCCCTGTTCTGCTAACTAAGAGGGGTGGTTAACCCCTATTCTTCCAATTTTTTTCTTTCTTTCTTTTTTCTCTCTCCTTTTAGAGGAAAAATTAACAATAATGTTTCTTCCTGTTTTGATAGCCTATTTTTAGGTTTCTTTCTCTTTTTCTTTTTTCCCTATGTATTGTCTCTCTGATTCCCACTTATCCATCCTGTCTAGCTAGCCCTGTTCTCATTCTTGAGAAAAATAATTCTGGTCAGTGCAAATAGTATTTGAAATATTTTATGCCTGAGAAACATAATTGTCAGGGATAACTTCTTCCCTTAAATGATCACCCAAATATTAATAATAACTCTTTTACCCTCCCTACATTAGGCCATAGCTATCCTACCTTCCCTTGGGATCTGTACTTTCTTTTCTACTTCTTTCTTTTCTCCTTTATTTTAAATTTAGTAAATTTTTTCTTTTTTAATTTCCTTTTCTCTTCAAATGTTTTCTTAGCATTTTCTTTTTCTTTCTACAGCAAATTCTTTACCTCCTCCACTTTCTCAGTGTACATAATTAGTATATATAATCGCCTCTCTTAATTTCACCAGCATTACCCCCGACTTTTCTGAATCCAAATTAGTTAACACTCTTGACCCCCCCATTATTAAGACTGTGTAAATATTACTGCTGTAATTGTTAATCTGAGTAACACTTATTTGTTCTTGAAATCTGACATATGTAATAGTAATATACTTGTATCACCAAAAGTATTGATTATCACTAACACTAGTTGCATAGGCTGAATTCAAAAGTCCATCATAGTGTGTGCTAAATAACTAATTTACTACTGTTTACTGTAAGCTTTGGTTGTATATATTGACAATTTGCTACTAGTGCATGAGGTGTTGGACTTCTGTAAGGGTAACAAATAGTTCAGAGTAAAGGGGGATATCTTTTGAAATCAACTCTCCTGACAAAATACCATTTCAAGTAAGGGTTGGGACAGATTTCCCTATCCAACAGCTTAGTCCTTAAGGCAGAAGGTAGGAAAAAAGAACCACCGAACCTTGTATTGCTTCCACAAAGGTTTCACCTGGCAAATAAGAGAGACGAATCTCTTCAGACATGAGGAATCAGTCTCGAAGAGGTTCACATCAATCCCAAAACTCACCTGGTAAGGGGGCTATGGCCAGGGACCGGGATGAAAATTTAGAACAATATATCAAGGAGCTGATAACAAAAAGGAACAACGACTTAAAAGAAGAGATAATGAAGGGAATATCTGAAAAAACTCAAGTTAAAAGACTCGATCATTAAAGAATTAGATTCTCTCAAAAAGGAAGTTATAGACCTAAAATCTGCAATCAATGACATGAGAGGGACCATGCAAGAATTCAATAATAGACTAACTTCAGTAGAAAATAGAACCTCTGTTACTGAAGAAAGAACTTCCGGTAATGAAGACAGGTTGATCAAGCTAGAGCTCACCGACACCAAAAAGAAAAACAATTAAGAGATCATGACCAGTATTTTAAGAATGTCTGGGATGAAATGAGAAGGAACAATCTGAGAGTAATTGGAATACAGGAAGAAATTGAGACACACACCAATGGTATGAAGAATATTCTCAAAGAAATCATGAAAGAAAAAATTTTCCCACATAAAAATAGACTCTGACATGATCATCCAGGAAGCTTACAGGACACCCAATAGGCCTAATCAGAAGAGAAACCCACAAAGACACATAATATTCAAAATGTACAACAGGGATACCAAAGAAACTATATTAAAAGCAGCAAGGAAGAAACGCCAAATCACATTCAGAGGAAAGCCAAAAAGAATTGTGTGTGACTTTTCAACCCCGACGCTGGAAGCAAGAAGGTCTTGGAATAATATATTTCAACGTCTAAATGACCACAACATGCAGCCTAGAATTGTATACCCAGCAAAACTCAGCTTCAAATTTGATGGAGAAATAAAAACTTTCCACGATAAAACAAAACTGACAGAATTTGTCAACAGAAAACCTGCCCTACAAAGAATTCTCAAGGAAATACTCAAGACAAAAGAACAAGCAATTGATACCCAAAATCCACAAACTGAAGAAATTCAGTGAAAGTACCACCCAGCAAGAACTAACCAAAGCAACCACAGAACTAGCTAAATAAGACACAATATCTACGAAACAATTACACACTTCTGTCTTAAAACTGAATGTGAATGGTCTAAATGCACCACTCAAAAGACACAGACTTGCAGACTGGATCAAAAACCAATTCCAATCATATGCTGCTTACAAGAAACTCACCTAACAGGCAAAGACATCCACAGATTAAGGGTTAGAGGATGGAATAAAATCTACCATGCTTACTGTCCAAGAAAACAAGCCGGTGTCTCTATACTTATATCCGACAAGGTAAATTTCAAACATAAATCAATCAAAAGAGATAAAGAAGGCCACTACTTAATACTAAAAGGAACCCTTCAACAGGAAGAAATAACCATAGTTAATATTTACTCTCCAAACAACAATGCACCCAACTACGTGAATAAATTACTTCATGACATCAAACCTCTCGTGGATCACAACACAATAATACTGGGTGACTTCAACACTCCACTGTCACCATTAGACAGATCATCAAAACAAAAAATCAATAAAGAAATCTCCAGCCTAAATAACTCCATAAACCAAATGGACTTAATAGATATATATATAGAATTTTCCATCCAAGTTAACAGAATACACCTTCTTCTCTGCAGCACATGGATCCTTTTCCAAAATATACCATATTCTGGTTCATAAAGATAATCTCAGCAAATATAAAAAAAGTAGACATCATCCCGTGGGTCCTTTCAGACCACAATGCTATGACCCTAGCAATCAACAACAATAATCATAACAGAAAACACACATAGTCGTGGAGGTTGAATAATACCCGATTAAATGAAGAATGGATCCAAGAAGACATGAAAGAAGTAATCCACAAATTCTTGGAAGAGAAGGAAAATGAAGACACAACATATTGAAACCTCTGGGACAGCAGGAAAACTTTCCTAAGGGGAAAATTCATAGCACTGAGTGCCCACATTAAAAATGAAGAGAGATCCCAAATAAATAAGCTTACACTTCATCTCAAAGCCCTTCAAAAAGAAGAACAATCTAACCACAAAGCCAGCAGAAGACATGAAATAATCAAGATCAGAGCTGAAATCAATGAAATTGAAAACAAACAAACAAAAATAAATAAAAAGAATTGATGAAACAAAGAGCTGGTACTTTGAAAAAATAAACAAGATAGATAGGCCCCTATTGAATCTGACCAAAAGAAGGTGAGAAATGAAGCAAATCAATAAAATCTCCAATGAAAATGGAGTAATCACCACTGACCCCATGGAAAACCAACAAATAATAAGATCATATTTTCATAACCTATACCCCTCCAAATTTGATAATTTGGAAGAAATGGATAAATTTCTTGACACATAGAACATCCCTAAATTGAATCAGGAGGATATTAAATTCCTAAATAGCCCAGTCACAGGCACTGAAATCCATATTGCTATTACAAGTCTATCAAAGAAGGAAAGCCCAGGACCGGATGGCTTACCTGCTGATTTTACCACACTTTTGAGGAGGAACTAACACCTCTCCTGAATAAGTTATTTCAAGAAATTGAAAAGGAGGGAATGCTCCCATCCACTTTTTATGAAGCAACCATAACACTGATACCAAAATCTGACAAGGATACATCAACAAAAGAAAACTACAGACCAATATCCCTTATGAACTTGGATGCAAAAATCCTCAACAAAGTACCAGCA
This sequence comes from Aplodontia rufa, assembly GCA_004027875.1. Taxonomy (NCBI): domain Eukaryota; kingdom Metazoa; phylum Chordata; class Mammalia; order Rodentia; family Aplodontiidae; genus Aplodontia; species Aplodontia rufa. Next base: position 9,485 of record PVKS010052099.1, read on the forward strand.
AATCGTTTTCAAAAACGTATTAAGAAAATAATCCATCATGACCAAGTGGGCTTCATCCCAGGAATGCAGGGCTGGTTCAACATACACAAAACAATTAACGTATTCCACCATTTAAACAGAATCAAGGACAAAAACCATATGATCATTTCAATGGATGCTGAAAAGGCCTTTGATAAAATCCAGCACCCTTTATGTTCAACACTCTAGGGAAGATGGGGTTCAAAGGACCATTTCTGAACTTTGTTGAGGCTATATATGCTAAACCCTCAGCTAGTATAATACTAAACAGAGAAAAGCTGAAAGGATTTCCACTAAAATTGGGAACAAGGCAAGGCTGTCCGCTCTCACCTCTTTTATTCAATATTGTTCTTGAGACCCTAGCTGGAGCAATTAGGCAAGAGAAAGAAATCAAAAGGATAAAAATAGGAAGAGAGGAAGTCAAACTCTCTCTTTTGGCTGATGACATGATCCTGTATCTGGAAGATCCAAAAAACTCCATCAATAAACTACTTGAACTCATAAGTAGATTTAGTAAAGTGGCAGGATACAAGATTAACATGCATAAATCAATAGCTTTCCTATATACCAATAAGAACAGGACTGAAGAAGAAGTCAGGAAATCAGTTCCTTTCAAAATAGCTTCGAAAAAAATAAAATACTTGGGAATTAACCTAACAAGGGAAATCAAAGATCTCCTCAATGAAAACTATCGAACATTGAAGAACGAAATCCAAGATGACCTAAGAAGATGGAAAGATGTCCCATGCTCTTAGATAGGCAGAATTAATATAATAAAAATGGCCATTCTACCAAAAGCTTTATATAGATTTAATGCTATCCCTATAAAGATACCTATGTCGTTCTTTACAAACATAGAAAAAGCAATTCCCAAATTCATCTGGAACAATAAGAAACCAAGAATTACCAAAGCACTACTTAGCAAGAAAGATTCAACAGGTGGTTTTGCCATTCCAGATCTAAAACTATACTATAGAGCCATAGTAACAAAGACAGCAGGGTACTGGTATCAAGATAGGGAGAAGACCATTGGAGTAGAATAGAAGACCCCAAAACAAACCCTCAAATCTTTAAACATCTGATTTTTGAGAAAGGGGGACAAAATATTACATGGAGGGGAGACAGACTCTTCAACAAATGGTGCTGGACAAGCTGGTCATCCACTTGTAGAAAGTTGAAATTAGACCCATGTCTTTCTCCTTGCACAAGAATCAAATCAAAATGGATCAAGGAGCTTGGTATTAAACCAGCTATGTTGCAACTGATAGAAGACAAAATTGGTCCAACACTTCAACATTTGGGAGTAGGCAAAGACTTTCTCAACAGGTCTCCGAAAGTGAAGGAAGTAAAGTCAAAAATCAGTGAATGGGATGCCATAAAGCTAAAAAGC
>PVKS010052100.1:0-10892 GCA_004027875.1 Aplodontia rufa
GGGGGGGCACTTCTGGGGGTAAATCTAATATCCAGAATCTATTCACATTTTATATTATTTTGTTAAAAACTTGTATGGTTGTTCAATTAAAAAAATAAATTGTATCAGCAGGGTGTAGTGGCACACTCCTGTAGTCTCAGTGGCTTGGGAGGCTGAGGCAAGAGGATGGTAAGTACAAAGTCAGCCTCAGCAATTTAGCAAGGCCCTAAGCAACTCAGTGAGACACTGTCTCAAAATAAAAAATAAGGACTGGGCGGGGAGTTTCTCAGTGGTTAAACAATTTTGGGTTCGATCCCTGGTACCAAAAGAATAAATAAGTATGTAAATAAAATTAAATTTTAAAAAATTTTATTCCAGGGCTGGAGCGGTGGCTCAGCGGATTCGGCGCTTGCCTGGCAAGCACGAGGACCCGGGTTCAAACCCCAGCACCACGTACACAACTGAGTGTCGGAGCAACTAAGGCCATGTGAAAAACTAAATAAAGTTGTTTCTCTCTTTCTCTGTCTCACTGTCCCTCTCTCTTTAAAAAAAAAAAAAAAAATTTTATTCCAGTAAGAAGTCTCCCACTGCTGTCAACTGGGTGACTGATAATCCACTTCTAGAAGATTTGAGTTTTATCGCATAAAAATATTATAATAAAGGTACTCTGAACAAAGCAACAGCAGTCACAGATGTGAGCAGGACTCTAGTACAGAAAGGAAGAAGGCACAGATAAAATTGCACACTGCATACTGATACTCTGTGTCCTACCAAACCAGGTTCCAAGAACCAGCCCTGCCCATCTCTCCCCATACCCGGAGGTTTCTTCTGTGAAGACTCTAGCCAACGAAAGAGGAAAAATAGCTATGCATGTGTTTATAGAAGTGGTACATGGTTATCTCTGAATCATTCACTATACGGATATCACTGAATCATTGTCTCTTTTATAGGTTATTCGTCCCAATTTATAAAGCGAGCTTTAATTTATTCATCTGTAATAAAAATTAACAATTGACTCAATAGATGTACTAGGAAACATACTGAGCAATTTAAAATCATTATCTCATTCAATTCTCACAAAAATTTTATGAATTAAATATTATTTAACCTTTACTTAATAATTGTGGAGACAGTCTCAGAGATTAAATAAATTGTTCAACATCTGGTGACTAATAAGTAACAGAGTTGGATTTAAACACTGTCTGTCTCGTTCCAAGCCTTATTCAATACCCTCACTGAAATAGGAGAGCAAATTGAGATGCAATTTTGAAAAGGACTACATCAGAGAGGCACAGGAAATTTTTAATGGTAATGGACGGGAAATCCCATGTTGACACTTGTACCTTATGCTACAACTCCAGATTAACACAAGCCAATAAATAGTCTCTAGGAGTGATTTTTAAATTGCAAAAATTGTAAAGGGCATTGTATGTATCTGAATGCATTAAAAATGTTTTGGTGACCTACAGGGAATATCAAACGAGTCAGGATATTGGTCCTTCACTTCAAAGTGTTTAAAAGTAGAGAATTAGATTAAAAATTAAAAATGATTTAATGTAGTGCTTCATATAAAAACATGGTACAATAAATAATAAAAACCAACCATAAAATAAAAACAGCATTGGAATTTTAAAAAGCAGTACAATGTATAAGAGATGAAAAATCCATAAATCCTATTTGTCATATTTAGCTCTGAAAGAATATGGTGACTTTCAAAAATTTAATTAATTTTCAGACATCTTCTCTGTCAAAAATTCCAGAAGAATTTGCTGTCTTTGAACAAATGCCAAGAATTCTTTGGACAATATGGCACTGTTAGAATAAATGTAAAGAAGACTGTTTATGAGAAAAACTGAATAGGGTAGGATAGGTATGATTGTTTAAGACAGTGTCTCACTAATTTACAATACATTATAGAAAAATAATGAAATCCCAGATTCAGTCATTAATTTCCTCATTTTGTTGAAGGAGAACATAATAAAAGAACACTTTTCATAATTTTTATATTTCATTCAAACTTCTGAAGAAGGTGCATGGAAGAATCTCAATAAAGACAGTAATCATCTCATTTCCTCTGTTCTCCAACCTCCACATTCAAAACAAAAGAGAACAGGGTGAAACTAATCTTAGAAACCAAGAAGGATATACACTTAATGTTTAACATGATCCACAGGGCAGCAAAAGGTGCTAAGTTGTAGAAATCGCAGTAGATGTGTCTGCAATTAAATATTCGACAATTGTTCAGTAAAGAAAAATTTCATAGTATTGGCATTTACCAAATAAGAAAGACTTTAAAATAATAAAAATATAGTCTCTCTCTAGAACTGATGAGATGATGATGAAGATTTTTTTGTATTACTAAGGTAGGTGATATATATATACACACACACACGTGTATTGATAAGTCTATCAATAAGTACATAAACACATTTGATGAAAGCAATTATTTAATGGCATGTTTCTTTTTTATGAATATAGCACAAAAGTCTGAGGATGATGTTCCTTTTATTCAGGTTAGAAATAAGGGGTAGAGAATCCTTTGCCTTTGACAAGAAAGCACTCAAATTTCACACATTTTCCTCAAAAGTTTTGCTCACTAGAACATTTTAGATCAGGGGAAATGCAAGCTCTCATATAAAATCAGCTCTTCTTTGCCCTTATAGATTTTCTAAGTAATTGAAGAACAAAAGAAAAATGGAAGAACTAAACACAAGCTCAATTTCTTCTTGCACAATACTTCCAGAGTCATAAGAAGAAAAATAGGGGAAAGAAACTGTATTTTCCAAAGGTAGATTTTTTTTAAATGAATTTGAGAAAAAGGTGTTCATTATTTGCCTTTCTCAAAAAGAAAATCTTTTTAAAATACTGGAAATTAATTTAAACTTCCACAATCATTCTTTCCCAATGACAAGGTTTCTGCCAGTACAAACTTTTTGAGTTCAAAAGTGCCCCCACGTGGAAATAAGCAAACATTACTCTCTTACAGATTTACTCCATTGCTTACATGGTACCTTGAGATTCATGAAGATTACTGAGGAGAGTTGCTAGATTAATCATACCAACAAAATAATTGTGATTTATTAGCTACTTGGTTTTATTTGATGGCACTATTGAGACATGCAAGTTTAAGATACGAACTAACATCTTTTTGTGTATCACTGTGTCCTGATGCTTACCATAGTTTCAGGCACAAAGCAGAAAATAATTTTTTTTTCTTAAAAGAGAGGGACAGTGAGAGAGAGAGAGAGAGAAAATCATTTTTCGTTTAGTTTTTCATGTGGCCTGAGTTGCTCAAACACTTCATAGTGCACGTGGTGCTGGGGTTCAAACCCACATCCTTGCACAAAGGCACACTGAGAAAGAAAGAGAGAATCAGTTCTATTTAGTTTTCCTTTGGTTCCCATTGCTTCTACACTTCATTGTATACATGGTGCTGGGGTTCAAACCCGCATCCTTGCACTTGCCAGGCAAGCACCATAACTGCTGAGCCACCACTCCAGTCCCAGAAAATGAATGTTTTTTGAACTAACTAAATGATAATTGCTCAGTACTGTAAGTCAGAAATCTAACAGAAACATTCATTCTTCTTCACACCCAATATCCAGCAGTCCAGTTTCATTGATTGTACTTCTCATCTTCCACTGGAATACAGACCCATTCCAGCCTGCTACACATGTGCAGGCCCAGATGATCTGCTCTCTGATCGTTGGCAAGGCCCCCTGCCTGGTGCAGTCTGACCTACCACTTACAGAGAGCAGAGGTATCCTAAGACAGGAAATTAGCAACTATCCCTCCGGCATTTTAAAAAAATATATGGAGGGCTGGAGTGGTCGCTCAGTTGTTACAGAGCTTGCCTGACATGCATGAGTATGCAAGTTCAAACCCCAGCACCATGTACTCAACAAAGTCTCAGAGCAAAGAAAGCCACATGAAAAACTAAATAAAAATTGATTCTCTCTCACTGTCCCTCTCTCTCTTAAGAAAAAAAAATTATATATAAATTATTAGGATTTCTAGTTAGTGGAGTAGAAAATTTGACACATACTGTCACCCCAAAATAGGAGTGAAGCTACATAAAGTTTTTAAAAAAAATATTTCAGGGCTCTAGAAATCAATGAATGGTAATGAGCTGACAATATATTTTTAGTAGCTGTCAGCACTTAATGTTGTAGGTATTCATTTTGGTAAGCATTAATAGAAATAATTAAAACAATAACACATGTTTGAATTACAATTTCAAGTTTTAGTCCCAATTACAAAAATCTTCCTAAACTTAATATATTTCCTCATTTGAACATGAAAAAATAAAAATTTAAAAATTAATTTAAAAAATTTTTAAAAGCCAAACTATATTTTCTCATTTGATACTACTTTGTTCCTTCTCATTTTATTAAAATTATAAATAATTTTAAATATGTAGGGAGGATTGAGAGTTGAGTGAAGAGGAAAGAGAAACCTTTTTCCATTCCAATACCATAAAAAATAAATTCCTATTTTACTTATTTGCTTCTGCTTTCTGTTCCTTAGTTAATTAATAACTATTATCAAAAACATTGAGATAAAAAGATATCCAGAAAACTAGGACTATAGTCTATGCTGCTATTAATGTGAGATGTTTAGCAAAAATTAGTTTCAAGAGGTCATTTATTAATACGGTAATGTTCTATTGCTGTGCAGCAGCAGCAAGATGTTAACTGATGGTGTTTTTCTCCTCATTTCAACAGATTTCCAAAAATTGGGTTGAGCCTAAAAGTGCTTTCTACCTTTCAAATACTGGAAAAATTATCCTCTAGTAAATTGAGTTATTTTGTGTTTTCTTATGAAAAAGAATGTTGATAAGAACTTTTAATCTAAGCAAAACTTAAGATATATGTTTAAAATATAAATTCCATAGGATATTATTTGATACAATAAAAACAGAAATCTAATTCTGACCTTGTTAATTTATACCACAAAATATTCATAGAAACAAAAGGTATACATATTATTGATGTCTTTAAATGACTGTTGTAACTCTAACCAAAGACGTGGCTTCAGTGAAAATAAGTGTTAGACATCTTATGGCTTATATTGTCCAGTGGTCCCTCTGTGTTGGCTCCAATTCTCATCCTAAAGCCCTAATCATCCTTTGTTGTTTTACCAACATGTCCCCAATAAGTATAAAAAAGATGATTTCATTGCTCTGCTTAACCAGCACCAGAGGTTCTCTGTGGACTGCAGGGAATACTCAGAGCTCTTTATTTACCTTGATGATCTCACTCTCCTTACACTCTAGATGGATTATTCACTTTCCTCTCTAGACAGATTATTCTGCCTCTTAGTTATTCTATGGGTGAAAGATGATTCTTTCCAATTACCCAACCAAACCATGATGCTTCTGTCCTCTGTGTTACTCAAGCTCTCTTCTCTCTCTGGAATCCCCGCACTAGCTCTTGATAGACTCTCCTTTCTCTTCGTTTTCTATCTACCATGCATGGCAAAGTATCATTAATTTATGAAGCCCTAGATCCCCCAAAACTCTTCATGACTTCTCACTCCAGGAGAAAGCCAATCAGGCCAGCACTGTGCTACTTGTGTTTCTTGCCCAAGATTCTGTTGTGACACTTGCCACCAATGCAATTTTTTCGTTATTCTCTCACATCGGGAAGATGTTGAGCACCTGAAGATCAGGCACCACATCACCAACATTTAATAAACATCTTGACAAATGGTGGATACTAAATGAATATTTGATGAAATAGCAAAAGAACAAAACTGAGGAAACAAAGAGCCACACAGGAGCTTGGGCCCTGGAAATAAGCCAAGAACTCAGTTCTTACAGAAATTGAGTCTGATCAAATTGAATCAATGAGGCTGACACCCCTGTGTACCGAAGACTCAAAAGACACCATACAGTCATTTAAAACAGGTCAGTTCACTTCTGTTTTCCAGACTTCAGTTATTGTCATATTCTCTCAAGCTTTTGCCATATTTGCAGAACTTATGTGCATAATATTGACTTAATATTCTTATTTAAATTGAGTCCCATTTTACTCACTACATTATTCTAATGAAAATTTTGTGCCATTACTGTGTATAGATGACTCATTATTATGTTCCAAACACAACAATTACACTTAAAAATAAATATAATGGGAATTTTATTTTAGCTCGTACCACAGTAGGCAGTTAGGACAAATCTTCCCACTGACAAGAAGAAGAAAAGATAAACAAGGTATTTCTGAAAGTTTGTTGGAATGTATTTTAGAGATCTACCATGGCAAAGAAGAATTTGAAAGGCAAGATTTGGGAGATACAGGGAAACAAAAAGTTGAGTGTCACAGCTAGAGCCATTATTTTTCTGTTCTCAGATTCTTAGGAACCAAGCAGAGATTTAAAAACTATTTACTAATCATATTGTTGTACTAAAAAGCTTCTGCAAAGCTAAAGAATTAGATAAGAGTGCCAAGAGAGAATGTACAGAATGGGAGAAAATCTTTTTCCTGATACATGTCGGACAGAGGGCTAATATCAAGAATATACAAAGAACTCAAAAAACTGAACATCAAAACCACAAAAAATCCAAGCAATAAATGGGCTACGGATCTAAAAAGAAACTTCTCACCAGAGGAAATCCAAAAAGCCCATAAACATATGAGAAAATGTTCTACATCACTAGCAATCAGAGAAATGCAAATCAAAACTTAACTAAGATCTACCTCGCTCCTGTCAGAGTGGCAAAAAATGAAGAATACGAACAATGACACATGCTGGAGGGGCTGTGGGAAAAGAGGAACGCTGTCACATTGCTGATGGGACTGCAAACTGGTACAGCTACTCTGAAAAACAGTGTGGAGACTCCTCAAAACACTAGGCCTGAAACCACCTTATGATCCAGCTATCCTACTTCTGGGTATTTTCCCAAAAGAGTTAGAATCAGCAGATTATAAATATACAGCTTCATCAATGTTTATAGCAGCTCAATTTACTATAGCTAGATTATGGAACCAACCCTGATGCCCCTCACTAGACAAATGGATTCAAAAACTTTGGTACATATATACAGTGGAATACTACTCAGCCATTAGAGAAAACGATATCATGGCTTTTGCAGTCAAATAGATGGAGATGGAAAAAATTATGTTAAGTGAAATATCCCAATCTCAGAGACTCAAGGGCGGAATGTTTTCTCTCATTTGTGGAACCTAGAATACAATTAGAAACAGTATTTAGATGGCTAAGCTAATAATAACCTCAACCTCAATGAATTTTTACAGGAGCAGGGGGAACCTTGCCTATGAGGCTGGGGGATGAAGGGAGGGTGGCAGGGAGGGAGGAGGGAATGGAGGGAGGGAGGAAGGGGGTATCAACCCAGTGGGGAACCTTCAACTTCTGTGAGAAGTCCAACTAGCACGGGGGTTAAGTAGGGGAAAACATGGACTCAAGGGGAACCCAAAGGGGGAGACCTTGTAGTGGCATCAGCCTTGACTTGCTCTGTCATTATACATTTGTTCTTGATTGTATGACAATGATTCCCTCCTAAATGTAAAACTATCTTGAATAAATAAAAAATGAAAAAAAATTTATGTTAAACAAGAAAAGGAACTTAATTTTAGGACTTTAAAAAAAAAGGGAGGATAGTAAAACTGCAGGCTTTTATTGTGTGAATGCTCTGTCCCGAGGAACATGACCAAACTCTGCTCACATTATATTACGAAGCCTTGTCTGGTCATGGTACTTTCATTCGCATCTAAAATTCAACCCCCTCTGAGAAGACTTACTATTTTTTTCACATTACCACCCTAATTCCTGGGTCTGATTGAAAAAGAGACAGTCCTTCACTAAAGGTACTCTAGAATTTCAGTGCCCATGAGGAGGAAAATTAAATTCTAATAGATTTGTAACAGTGTAGAGTTCTGGAACAAAAGGGAAAGTAGCGTTCTGTTTTACAATGTTAAGCCTTTGTCACGGGCTGTGAAATCTGTGCTGTCCTGTGCACTCTGGAACTATCTCACACAAATGAATCCAAAATGAAAGAGGAGAAAGTAAGTCAGGTTTTGGACTCTTTTAAAATCTCCTGGAGCTGTGCTGGAGCAGTGGCTCCGTGGTTGCTCTGCTTGCCTGGCATGCACGAGGACTTAGTTCCAGGCCCCAGCACCACTTGCACGGTTAAGTGTCAGAGCAGCAAAGACCAGATGAGGGATTAGATGGAACTGATTCATTCTCTCTCTCTCTCTCCCTCACTGCCCCTTTCTCTCTTAAAAAAAAAAAAAATTCTGGGCTGGAGCAGTGGCTCAGTGGTTTCCGCGTTTGCCTTGCATGCTCAAGTGCCCAAGGTCAAACTTCAGCACCACATATACAGTGAAGTCTCCGAGCAATGAAGGCCACATGAAAAACTAAATAAAATTGTTTCTCACTTTCTCTCTCTCTCTCTCTCTCTCTATCCCTCTCTCTTAAAAAAAAAAAATCTGCTGGAGCACTTCTGTTAATAGGCTTTATGAAAATTAAAAAGGATCTGTATCAATTCAACACTTAAGAACCTGAAGAAATGCCAAGGAAATTAAAAATAGCTTTAATTATTTAAATATGTATATTAGTCAAGGGGGAAAATTGTGCAGTTGTGTGATAATAAGAATTTTTGTGTGAGTTAGTTTAATTTATTTTTTATGAGATTTCAATATAAAGGTGGTGGGCATACTCTGTTTTTAATGAGTTTCAATAATTATATATCTGTAAAAATGGGAAAATCTAAATACCTAATAAAGGTGAATTCTAGAAATTACACTGGTATGATCATATGCTGATTATCAAAAGATAAAAATAGTGTAACATAAGCAACACCAGAAAATATTCTAGTGTATGGAAGACTGTTTACATTTTTATAAAAAGCCTAAGCAACTGGAACTTTCTAAGGTCTGTTTACAGGTTTTACTCTTCAAATACATTAATACCGATGTCCTAAATATTTCCAGTTGTGAAGATGAAACGTGTTTAACGTTACCTATAATAAAATTGTTTTATAAAACATATTACTTCTTATGATTTCAGGTAGCACTCTATAATATATAAATTAAATTATATAAATCAAACTATACTCTTCCAGTCATTTTCATAACTTTTTTTGACCGTGGATTTTTTGAAGGAATTGAGTTGTACAATCATAAATGCACTTAAAGTAACCATATGATATTCATTAGACCCTGAGAGTCACCTCCATATCGTCCACATCCCACTCTACTGATTCTTCTTTATTTCCCCACTTATATGTATATGTATGCTTGTGTATGTGTGTGTGGTGTGGGAAGGGTTAAGAGTATGCTACATTGTTGATTGTCTCCCTAGATTCCTCCTCATCCTTCCTACCTCTCCTCTCCCTCAGCCTATCCCCTCCCTCTTCTTCCTCTACATATCTATCATTCTACTAGATTATGTGTTACCACAACTTTGGTGGGTCTAGTATAAGAGCTTGACTACCTTTCACTCAAGTCTGAATTTTGCTCTACACTCCACATGAGAGGGAAAACACTGGACTCTTGAGTCTCTGGGTTTGGCTAACTTCACTCAAAAGGATTTCTTTCATTGCCATCCGTTTACCTTCAAAGGTCACAGTATTGTTTTTCCTAATAGCTGAGTAGAGTTCCATTGTACATATATACCAGAGCTTTTGGGTATGTTCATCCAGTGATGGGTATCTGGTTTGATTCCATAATTTCCCTGTTATAAATTGAGCAGCTATGAACATTGATCTTGCTGTGTTGCTGAGAGAAGGGATAAGAGGGATAATTAGTTCATCAGGTGGATCCAATCCTAAGTTTATAAGGAGTCTCCACACTGCTTTCCAGGGTGGCTATACCAGTCTGCAATTCCACCAACAGTGTCCTAGTGTTCCTATCTCCCCACATGCCCTCCAGCATTTGTTACTGATTGTATTCTTCATCTTTGTCAGTCTGACAGAAGTGGGGTGAAATCTTAAAGTCATTTTGATTTACATTTCTCTGAATAATAGTGATTTACAACACTTTCTCATGTATTCTTTAGCTTGCCCAATTTCCTCTGTTCAGAAGTTTCTGTTTAACTCTCTGGCCCACTTATTGATTGGATTGTTTGTATTTTTGATATCCAGTGTTTTGAGTTCTTTGTAAATTTTGGATATTAGTCTCCTGTCGAAGGAATCACAAGCCATGATTATCTCCCATTCTGTGGGTTCTCTCTTGATGGTTTTCACCAATTGTTTGACTGAGCCAAAACTTTTTAATTAAATGGCATCCCACTCATTAATTCTTAACTTCTCTCAGTTTGGGAATCTTGTTGAGGAAGTCGTTGCCAACTCCTATATTCTGGAGAGTTGCTCCTGATTTTTTTTCTAGCAGTTGTATGGTAGCTCCTTGATCCATTTTGATTAGATTTTTGTGCAAGGTGAGAGATAAGTATCTAATTATAACTTTCTACAAATGGCTGTTCAGTTTGTCCAGCACCATTTGTTGAATAGGCAGTCATTCCTCCATATTATTTTTGGCTCCTTTGTCAAATATCAACTGTTTAAAGATTTGTGGGTTTGTCTCAGAGATTTCTGTTCTGTTTCATTGGCCTTCATGCCTATTTTGATATCAGTACCATGCTGCTTTTGTTCCTACAGCTCTATAGTATAATTTTAATCTGGTATTGCAAAACCACTGGTCTCCTCTTTCTTGTTTAATGTATTAGCTATTCTTTATTTCTTGTTCCCAATGAATTTTTTTTTACCCTTTTATTTTTTTTATTTTTTTTAAATACACTTTTTTTATTAGAAGAATATAAAAATACAGTTGAGGGAGAAACAGTATCAAAACATTATCAGTCAATGGATATAAACTTTGTTATTGAGGGGAAAAACCAGATCATAGATAACCACCTTGGATTTTACCTTTTGTAGTTTCCCCCAGAAGAACTCATGC
>PVKS010052101.1:0-10883 GCA_004027875.1 Aplodontia rufa
CTGTCAGTCAGCTTTGCATCTGTGATCCACGTACCTGACAAGAACAACTCAGAGTAGGGAAAGTTTACTTTGGCTTAATTTCAGAGATTTAGTCCACAATCAGCCAACTCCATTGCTCTGGGCCCAAGATGAGGCAGAACGTCATGGCCAAAGGGTATGGTAGAGGGTGTGCTCAGTTTATGGCAGCCAGGAAGTAGAGAGATGGAGGGCTGTCTACGAGGAAGATGCACCCTTCTAGGACGCATCCTCAGTGACCTACCTCTTCCAGCCACACCCCAACTGCTTGCAGTTACCACCCAATTAGTTAATCCATCCAAACTAAACTAGATGGGCCATAATCCAATCATTTCATGTCTGAACATTCCTGCACTAACACAGGAGTTTTGGGGGGACACCATATATCCAATCTAGAACACATGGTCATCCAACATTTGCTGAGTAAGCACATATTCAAAGAAGAGCAATAAAGAGAATCTCCAGGGTTATTCTTCATAGGTTGGGGAGCACCCTTGATGCATAACGGAACATGCATATCTTCAGATACACACTTCTATTTTTCTTAACTCTGGTTGCATTGCCTACATCACTCATTTTGACACTTATTATTTTTAGAAAGATTAAATCACACCTGTGCATCTCAGATCCCAACTGTATTTCAAGTTTCTAAATAACAACAGAAGTATGAGTTCTGGAGATAGGGTGCTGGGATTCAAATCCCAACTTTGCCACTTACTGACTGTGTGACCTGAGTACACGACAGATCTTCTGAACCTAGATTTCATCTGAACAGTGAAAATAATAAACTACTAGTACCTACCTTTCAATATTGTTTAAGAGGAGGAGTCTTTGGAAAAGCCCTACACAATAGTCTGTTCTTTTTATAATATGCAAAATTGTTACTCCATGTTAAGGATTTGACGTGGAGTCATTTTTATGATTGATTTGACAGAGCCAGATAATGTTTAGCAATAAAATATCACATTACAATTAATAATAAATATTAAATGCTAATAATGTGAAAAAAATTGATAAAACACATCTTGCTGGATAGACAATATGTGTTAAAACTGCAGGTCAGTGGCTGAACTACAAATAATTACACAGTTTTAATTGGATTTAATTATACTTAATTTGGCTTTAAGCTATCTCCAGTTAAGATCATTCATAAAATTTATCTAACAATTGTCAACCAAATTCCAGGAAATAAACACAATAGCATGGTGATGCAGGTTAATCACAACGGTTGTGTTTCCTGGTGGATTCTGAACGACAAGGAATTCCGTCATTGTCCTCTTGCTGGAATTAAGAAACCGTTCACTGATTATTTCTTCTTAAATTTAACCATTCAAAGGAGTTTCCAATTTCTCTTTCCTTGCTGCAGCAAACCAAAGGCAGCAACAGTGTGATCATCTTGTCACCACGTCTAGAAATAAAGATTAGGGCAGTGCAGAGGCTGGAGGTGTGGCTCCCCAGAGAGCACTTATCTAGTGTGCAAGAGGCCCTGGTTGGAGCACTAGAACCAAAAAAAGCAAAAGCAGAATCGAAAGCTCAGTCAAGGACATCCAACTTTTAGCCTTCACCATATGGTTCACAGCATTGCTCAGCTCCCACATGGCTAGAAAGATGTGTGGGGATACTCCAGTTTAGATAAGCCACACACAGAAGTGAAAATGTGCTGACATACATTAAATTGCTTCATATTCTGAATATCGCCTGTAGATGTATTTAATGCTCTAACAGGATGCGCTTCATATGTGAAACAGACTGTAAGGGGAACAGGTTATTAAATATACCTACCCTTGTTACCTTGCTGGGGAAACTGCTGGGGGAGATGCAAGGAAGGGCTTCCTGTTTCTCTCTTCTGAAAGAACAGAAGGCAGGAAGCACCCCTCACAGCCACTACACCTTGCCCACAAGGGTTCATTTCCTCTGCCATATCCCAGCACTGCACCAGGACTCCAGGATGCTCAGTGCAAAATTGGCCAAAGGTACACATTTTTTTTTTAAAGAAGAGAGAAGAGAGAGTCAATTTCATGTATTTTTTTCATCTGATTTTTGTTTTCCTGACACTTAAATTGTGTATGTGATGATGGGGTTCGAACTAGGGTCCTCAGGGATGCCAGGCAAGTGCTGTACCACTGAGCAACCTCTCCAGCCCCAGAGGTACATTCTGAAGTAAATCAATGAGAAAACAGTAGCTCTGTCTATCAAGTAAAGTAGCATGGACACGGGGGTGTCGACACGTCAGGCAGAAAACTATTATTTTAAATTGGCTACATTTCCAGTTTTAGTCTAAAAATGCACATAACCATTCTGAGCACTTTCACCATCTCCAGCCACACCCTAGCTCCTTAACCCAAACACAAGGAATTGACGAAGGAACTAAGAAGTTTCCTTTCTATATGAAAATTCTCTTTATCATGTGTTCTTTCCCATAAGCTAATAAACAATGTTTAATTTATTTCAGATCAGGGACTGGTTTTTCTTGACTATTCTGCACACATTTTGATCAACAGACTATAACTAACAAGCTTAAAGAACCATTCAATACTGAATCAGCAGCTCATACCATATGCTGAGGGTAAAAACATACTTCCCCAAAAAAGCTAAATGCAGAAAGACCAAGGATAGAAGATGAATTTAATACTGAAGAAGTCTAACAGGATGTGCTTAGGGTGTGGAAGACTGCGATGCCAAGGGGAACAAGTTATTCTTTAAATATATCTACCCTGGTCACCTGGCTATTTAAGTTAGAACTGGAAATTTTTAAACTTATCTACCCTAAGATATCTTGCAAAACAACTGCATCTTAGATGGATTCTTAGGTTTTTTTTTTTCCTTCTTCTTTTTTTCAGGGCCAAGGACCAAACTCAGGACCATCATGTGCTAGGCAAGTGCTCTGTCACTGAGCTAAATCACCAATCCTGGATTCTTAGATTTTTTTTTTTTTTTAAAGAGAGTAAGAGAATCAACTTTATTTACTTTTCCATCTGGCCTTTGTTTCTTTGACACATAGTTGTGTACGTGGTGCTGGGGTTTGAACCCAGGTCCTCACACATGCCAAGCAAGTACTCCAACTGCTGAGCCACTGCTCTAGCCCCTCTTAGTATTTTTTTAAAACAAAAGCAATTTCTCCAAAATAGTTGTGATCAACAGATTTTATGATAACAGTATGGTTGAGTTCCAAGTCTTGGAATATTTATATATTCAGCTTTATTTTGGTATTACCCGTGTTCAAGTAAGGACGATAAAAACCAAACCACATTACAACTAGAGATTTTAAATTTAACTGTTGTTGGCAGGTCAGAAATTAGTTTGTGTTTTGCTTTACATGCACCATTCCAAAAGGAAGGGGACTCTAATTGAGGGTCTGGTTGTTTCATTAGCATATTCATGCAATAAGTACAGCCCAAGTTGACTATATTAAGCAGATCTGTTATGTGTTCCTTCTTTTTAAAAAATGTCTCAGAATTAAACACTAACCCTCTTTTAGAGAAGGGAAAGTAGCCTGATTTTTAGAGCTCGAGAGACAACATGTTACCTTGGAATCAACACTGACTCGTCCCATTTCTTGTAGCCCTAACAACAAAAACCATGAGCTGATTTCCATTTTTAAATATTTTTATGCAGCAATCTAAAAACACTCTTTCACAGCCAAGGAATGAAATATTTCATTGGAGTTTAAAAATTCCTTTTTGAATTACATGAAAAAGTTTTCCACTTGTGATTAAAATGATTTTGTAAACCAGGAAAGGCTTCCATATTTTAAAATTTCCTGTTAAGTTTGCGTTCTTCCCAAGCTTTTGGTATTCAAAAAAGAAAAAAAAATGTAATTGACTCAAGTTATCAATGATGAAGACATAACATGGCAAATTTGGTTTTTTAAGTATTCACTGGGCTTAAATTTCAATTTGTTCTCACACCAAAGATTGTGTACATGCAACAAAATTGCAGTTTCACAGCAACTGTAGAGCAAGAACCTCCGAACCACTTGGGTCAGAAAGCAATACAGCAGCGCCATGGAGACCTGACTTCCCTCTCCATCAGCACCTCTGCTCTAGACGTCAATATCCTCTCGTGACTTGTGTAACTGCTTTATTTTCCTTCCGTTGTTACTCCCTATGAACAGACTTCATATGAAAAAGCCAAACATTCTTTGCGATTCCCTGTTTCATGTTTAGGATTCCACTGATGCTGCTTGGTGGAAGCTCATTTTGGTTGCTGGGTTGCTAGGAATATTCTTGAGTATGTCCTGCAGCACGTTGTACACTAGTGTCTTGAGCGTGGTTTCAGTTTTCCTAAGCTTTACCCACCAGCAGTGCTACTGCGTATCCAGTGGGCATTGTCACTTGAAGGTCAAACCGTGGGGTGGAGGCTGTGGGAGTGGTCTGGTATGGTTTTTCTCATTTTTCTGTTTGGTGATTGAAGAACTTTTCATGTTTATGGACCACTTAAGATTTTCTTTTGGGTGAAGTGTTTGAAACTTAAAACCCCCAAAAGTTTATTGTTATAATTCATATCACCATAGGATTATCCATTTAAGGTACACAATTCAAAGCTTTCTAATATATTTACGGATATGGAGAGCCATCAATTTTAAAACTCTCAGAGAAACACTGGCCCTTTAGAAGTCACCCCTCAAATGACGGCTACTTTGCCTCTAGCTTTCCCATTCTGAATTGTACAAATGGAACCGTAGAACATGTAGTCTCTCGTGACTGGCTTTCTTACTTGGCACAATTTGACCGTGTGCTTATTCCCTTTTATGGCAGAACCGTGTTCCATTGTATTGATATTCCACATTTTGTAGAAACATTCACCCACTGACACACATTTGGGGTGTTTTCACCTTTCAAACATTATAAACAGTTTTTGTGTGGACAGAATGTTTTTATTTCTGCTACGCACACAGGTGGGAAATTGTTGGGGTTTTTTGTTGTTTTTGTTTTTTAAAGAGAGAAGGACAGTGAGAGAGAGAGAGAATCAATTTTTATTGAGTTTTTCACATGGCTTTCATTGCTCTGACACTTAGTTGTGTATGTGGGTACTGGGGTTTGAACTCACGTACTTGCACATGCTGGGCAGGCGCTGTAACCACAGAGTCACCGCTTCAGCCTCAAATTGTTGGGTCCTAAGGTAACTGAGAACCTGCCGAACTGTTTTCCAAAGCACCATTTTACATTTCTACCAGTAGTGTATATGTTCCAATTTCTCCACAATACTTACAGCCTGACTTAACATAACATCCCAATTGATTCTTAAATGGACTTTTTCACTTTGATGAAAGAAATTCTGAATTTCAGTATACCTAAATGTACGAAATTTTTAATGACCTTTTGTGACTTAAGGAATATCCCCTAAAGCTAAAGATGTAAAAGTATTTAAGTATTTTTGCCTATAAAACTGTAAACCTAAACATTAAATACTTGATAGCTTTGTACATTTGTTCTAAAATTCACTGTATTTGATTTTTGTTACATAGAATAGGGATCCAATTTCACTAGTTTCTATATGGATATTACCCCAAGTGTCTTACTGCCATTTAAAGACTGTCTTTAATAGTCACTAACTCTTAATCCCTCATCTTTTTCCTATAAAATAGATTAAACAAAGATTCCCAAAGTAACGCTTTGTTAAAATCCAGATTTCTAAGTCTCATCACAAATTAGAGGTGGGAGGATGGCACATGGGGGTGGAAGGTCACACTAATACTCTGGATTAATTCCTTAGTTAAAGTGCATGTAGTAAACAGATGGAAAATGATAAATCATGATCTTCACGGTGTACTCCAGCTTTAAGATTCTTTACTTTTAAGCCAGGTGTGGTGGCTCATGCCTGTAATCCCAGCAGGTTGGGAGGCTAAGGCAGGAGGATTGCAAGTTCAAGGCCAGCCACAGCAACTCAGCAAGGTCCCTAAGCAACATAGTGAGACCTTGTCTCAATAAATAAAGGGCTGGGAGATGCAGCTGAGTGGTTTATGTGCCTGAGTTCAATTCCTGGTACCAAAAAAGAAAGGAAAAAAAAGAAGGAAAAGATTATTATAAGGCCTTTGAGCACTTATTTATTGGAACAAATATGGATAAAACTTATTGCAAAGAAATACAACACATCCGAAATTCCATAAACTACGTGATTTTATTTATAAAATTCGGCTCATTATTATTGCCATGTCCATTTAAATAGTTCTTGTTACAGTTTCCAATTTCCAAAATAAAGACCTCTGAAAATGTACTAAGATAAAGTATTACTAAATATTTTATTAAGTTGCTATCCCTTGGGCATTGACAGCCAAATTAGTCAAACACTATGGAAAAGGGTTAATAAAAAAAAAACACAAAAATCTACAGACAGTAGCTTATCAATAGTATCTTTGTTCCATTGGTGGGTTTTTTCATGTAGCAACCTTTATTCGAGAAATGATTTCATTTACAAAACTATTGTTCTTTGCTATCACCTCAGCTTTCAGCTGTTTTAACTTTATTGTGATGTCTTCTTCCGACATTTCAGTAAAGGGCACTTTTTTCACCTTGGATAGAAACTCTTGAATAATTTTTTCACCTTGCTGAAAAACACGAACATCACAAGAGTCATTAGGATGTCTTTCCTAAGTCACATTAGATTAGCAATGAATTATTTCAAAAATTTCAATTTAAATAAACTACTCACTATTTAAATATTATTGTTATTATTATTATATATGCAATGTCTAGAATACATAATAAAGCCTATTTTTTTAAAAAGAGAGAATCAATTTCTTATTTATTTTTCCATTTGGCCTTTGTTTCTCCAACACTTAGTAGTGTATGTGGTGCTGGGGCTTGAACCCAGGTCCTTGTGCATGCCAGACAAGCACTCCAACTGCCGATCAACTGCTTCAGCCCATAATAAAGCCTTTATTAGGACATTTACAAATTTATTTTCATCTGCTGATGCAAAAGAAATTTTTAGTAGTTTTCAAGTCCCTCTGCTTTTCTAATTCATATATAAATTTAATCTTCGGGGGAAAAAACTCAAGGTTTACTATAAGACAATCACTGAAATTCTCTCACACACAATGCTTCTGTTTTATTTATTTTACTGCCCAGTTATTGCTCTTCCAAATAACATGGTTATTTGGTACGTGACCCTTGGGCAAATTCATTAACTCACATTCCTCACCTACAAAATGGGGATATTAATATTACCAAACTCACACATCTGTTAAGAGAATAAAAAGAGTTAATATGGGCTGAAGTGGTGGCTCAGCGGTTTCGGCGCTTGCCTGGCAAGCACGAGGACCTGGGTTCAAACCCCAGCACCACGTACACAACTGAGTGTTAGAGCAACTAAGGCCATGTGAAAAACTAAATAAAGTTGTTTCTCCCTTTCTCTGGCTCTCTCACTGTCCCTCTCTCTTAAAAAAAAAAAAAAAAGAGTTAATATGTGTACATTTGTTTACAACAGTTCCTGGCAAAGCATAAGTGCAATATAAATGTATACTACTGCTTGTGAAGCAGAACTAAATAGGATGATTTTCATACAAGGGAACTGATTGGTAATAAATATCTTAAACATCAATGGTAGGCGTTCATTTGCTAAAATAAAGATGAAGTACTTCCCTATTAAAAAGTAAGAATTGGGGGCTGGAGCGATGGCTCAGCCGTTACAGTACTTGCCTGGCATGAGCGAGTAAGCAAGTTCAAACCCCAGCACTACATACACAACGAAGTCTTGAAGCAACGATGGCCACATAAAAACTAAATAAAATTGATTCTTTCTCTTTCTCACTGTCCTCTTAAAAAAAAAAAAAAAAAAAAAAAAAAAAAAAAAAAAAAAGCAAGTGTTGTGGGCTGGAGGAGTGGCTCAGTGGTTATGGTGCTTGCCCAGCAAGCACAAGGACATGAGTTCAAACCCCAGCATCACATATACAACAAAGTCTCTGAGCAATGAAAGCCATGTGAAAAACTAAATAAAAAATGGATTCTCTCTTTCTCTGTTTAAAAAAAATATGCTGCTTACAAGAAACCCACCTAACAGGCAATGACATCCACGGATTAAGGGTGAAAGGATGGAAAAAAATCTACCACACGTACAGCCCAAGAAAACAAGCCGGTGTCACAATACTTATATCCGACAAAGTAGATTTCAAACATAAATCAATCAGAAGAGATAAAGAAGGCCACCACTTAGTACTAAAAAGAACCCTACAACAGGAACAAATAACCATAGTTAATATTTACTCTCCAAACATTAGTGCACCCAACTATGTGAATAAATTACTTCACGACATTAAACCTCTCGTGGATCATAACACAATAATACTGGGAGACTTCAACACTCCGCTGTCACCATTAGACAGATCATCAAAACAAAAAAATCAATAAAGAAATCACCAGCCTAAATAACTACATAAATCAAAAGGACTTGACATATATAGAATGTTCTACCCTAAGTTAGCTGAATACACCTTCTTCTCTGCAACACATGGATCCTGTTCCAAAATAGATCATATTCTGGTTAACAAAGTTAATCTCAGCAAATATAAAAAAGTAGATATTATTCTGTGTATCCTATCAGTCCACAATGCCATGACCCTAGCAATCAACAGTAAAAATCATAACATATTCATGGAGATTAAATAATAACCTATTAAATGAAGAATGGATCCAAGAAGACATGAGAGAAGAAATCCAAAAATTCTTGGAAGAGAATGAAAATGAAGACACAACAGATTGAAACCTCTGGGACAGCATGAAAGCATTCCTAAAGGGGAAAATTTATAGCACTGAGTGCCTACATTAAAAATGAAGAGAGGGGGGCTGGAGCGGTGGCTCAGCGGTTTCGGCGCTTGCCTGGCAAGCATGAGGACCCGGGTTCAAACCCCAGCACCACATACACAACTGAGTGTTGGAGCAACTAAGGCCATGTGAAAAACTAAATAAAGTTGTTTCTCTCTTTCTCTGTCTCACTGTCCCTCTCTCTTTAAAAAAAAAAAAACTTAGCAAGAAGATAATCCATCATGATCAAGTGGACTTCATCCAAGGTATGCAGGGATTGTTCAACATAAGCAAAACAATGAACGTAATTCACCACTTAAACAGAATCAAGGACAAAAACCATATGATCATCTCAATCGATGCAGAAAAGGTCTTTAATAAAATCTAGCACCCTTTTATGCTCAAAACTCTACAGAAGATAGGGATCAAAGGAATATTTCTGAACTATGTAAAGGCTATATATGCTAAACCCTCAGCTAGTATAATACCAAACGGAGAAAAGCTGAAAGCATTTCCACTAAACTCCGGAACAAGACAAGGCTGTCCACTCTCACCACTTTTATTCAATATTGTTCTTGAGACCTTAGCTGGAGCAATAAGGCAAGAGAAAGAAATCAAAGGGATAATAATAGGAAGAGAGGAAGTCAAACTCTCCCTTTTTGGTGATGACATGATCCTGTATCTGGAAGATCCAAAAAACTCCATCAGTAAACTGCTTGAACTTATAAACAAATTTAGCAAAGTGGCAGGATACAAGATCAACACCCATAAATCAATAGCTTTCCTATACACTAATAATAATAAGACTGAAATTAGGAAATCAGTCCCATTCACAATATCTTCAAAAAGAATAAAATACTTGGGAATTAACCTTACAAGGGAAATCAAAGATCTCTACAACGAAAATTATCGGACATTGAAGAATGAAATCCAAGATGACCTAAGAAGATGGAAAGATGTTCCATGCTCTTGGTTAGGCAGAATTAATATAATAAAAATAGCCATTCTGCCAAAAGCTCTATATAGATTTAATGCAATCCCTATTAAGATACCAATGTCATTCTTCTCAGATATAGAAAAAGCATCTCTCAAATTCATTTGGAACAATAAGAAACCCACAATTGCCAAAACATTACTAAGCAAGAAAGATGAAACAGGCGGTTTTGCTATACCAGATCTAAAACTATACTATAGAGCTGTAGTAACAAAGACAGCATGGTACTGGTATCAAGATGGGAAAGAAGAACAATGGAATAGAATAGAAGACCCTGAAAAAGACCCACAAATCTTTAAGCATCTGATTTTTGACAAACGGGGACAAATCACATAGAGAGACAGCCTTTTCAACAAATGGTGCTGGACAAACTGGACAGCCACTTGCAGAAAGTTGAAAGTAGACCCATATCTTTCTCCTTGCATGAGAATCAAATCAAAATGGATCAAAGAGCTAGGAATTAAACAAGCTACCTTGCAACTGATGGAAGACAAATTAGGTCCAACAGTTTAGCATTTGGGAGGAGGCAAAGACTTTCTCAACATGTCTCTTAAAGTGAAGGAAGTAAAGGCAAAAATCAGTGAATGGGATGCCATAAAGCTAAAAAGCTCTTGCACCGCCAAGGAAATAATCAAAATAATCAAGAGGTTTCCTATAGAATGGGAGAGAAAAATGGGCTGGGATTCTTCTGACAGGGGTCTCATATCCAGAATCTACAAAATCCTCAAAAATCTCAACTTCAAAAACACAAACAACCCAATCAATAAATGGGCCAAAGAGCTAAATAGAAACTTCTCAACAGAGGACATTGATCAAGCCAATGAATACATGAGAAAGTACTCTAAATCACTAGTAATCAGAGAAATGCAAATGAAAATTACATTAAGATTTCATCTCACGCCAGTCAGACTGGCAAAAACGAAGAAAATAAACAATAATAGATGCTGGAGGGGCTGTGGAGAGATAGGCACATTAGCACACTGTTGGTGGAACTGCAGACTGGTACAGTCCCTCTGGAAAGCAGTACGGACAATCCTCAAAAATCTAGGGATGAACCCACCATATGATCCTGCTAATTCCTCTCCTGGGTATTTTTCCAGGGGATTTAGAATCAGCACATTACAGTGACACAG
>PVKS010052102.1:0-10891 GCA_004027875.1 Aplodontia rufa
AAAAAAAAATCGTCTTAACCATGTTATATGCACAGCTCAGATAAATTCACCCGTATCAGAATAGTGAAAGACAACAGGAAGTGCATGCTTTCTCATACTTATTTTTTTCTTTATTACTAATGCAAACTCATTGAAGTACTCTTTGAAATTACAGAAAATAACAAGGAAGGAAATAAAAATCAACTATCTTATCATTCAGACATCATCATGATGAATTGCTTTTTACTGCTTAACAACCAGCTTCACCAAGTCACCAGTTCAGAACAATAAACATTTGTTTTCTTCTTGACAGGTCCATGGGTACACTGAGGCTCTGAGTGCCCTGCTGGACTTGTCTGGGCTAGGGTTCAGACTTTGAGCTGGATTAGATCTGCTAACCCAGTGTTTCCTTATTTTTCTCGGATTGGCAGCTACTAGGAGTTTTGTGGTTTTTTGTTTGGTTTTTTTTTTTCTCATAGAAGTTCACAGGAGTATGGCTGGAGCGGTGGCTCGGTGGTGATGGTGCTTGCAGCACAAGCAGGCATGCGCGAGGAACGGGGTTTGAACACCAGCACCAGGTACACAATGAAGTGTTGGAGCAACGAAAGCCACATGAAAAACTAAATAAAATTGATTCTCTCTTTCTCTTTCTCTCACTCTCTCTCTCTCTTAAAAAAATGAAGTTCACAGGAATGAAAAATGAGCACAAAAACAGAATGCCTCTTAAAGGCTTCTCTAGAAATTAGTGTACCATCCGCCCATCGCATTCCATGGAAATCAACTGACCACATCCAACATCACAGGGATAGAGAAATACATCTTGCCTATTCTAGAGCACTGTTACTTCACATAGCAGGAAAGAATGAAGAGCAATGATCTAATCTGCCACAGTCACGGATATCCTATTGGTAGATATCCTTCCAGTCTTTGTAGTTCACGTTATAAATAATTCCTTTTTTTTTTTTAAAGAGAAAGGGACAGTGAGAAAGAGACAAAGAATCAATTTTATTTTTTTATTTTTTTCATTGCTCTGAGACTTCATTGTGTACGTGGTGTTGGGGTTTGAACTTGCATACTAGACAAGCATGCTAGGCAAGCACTGTAACCGCTGAGCCACTGCTCCAGCCCCCATAAACAAATTTTTTACAAAAATAATTTTATGCCTTTTCATACCATCATATCCACTGACTTCTTTATTCTTATTATTTTCTTGGACTTCCCCTATGAGGTATATTAATCTATTTCTTTATTTGGTCCTGGAGCTTGAACCCAGGGGTGCTTAACCACTGAGCCACATCCCCAGCCCTTTTTCTTATTATTATTATTATTTTATTTATTCGACATAGTCTTACATATTGGAGGGAATCGTTGTTACATATTCGTGCATACGTGCATATTGACAAAGTAAGTTAAGGCCGATCCTACTCCAGGATCTCCCCCCTTCAACCACTCCCCGCTCTCATGTCTCCTCTGCTTTACCCCATGTTATAGATAGAAATAAGTATGTACGTGTGTATTAATTTTTGAATTTTCTGAACTTCTCTGCCTGCCTGTGTATAGTTGGGCTTCTCATGGGAGTCAAGAGTTCTCAGTCAAGAGTTCAAGAGGGAATTCCTGCCTCCCTCTCTTCTCCCCCAAGCTACAGGGTTATGATTCCCCCTGCTTATATGAAAATTCACCTATGTTGAGTTTATTTTTTGAGCTTAGCTAACTTTCAACCTATCTTAGATTTTACTCTGGCTTCCACATATGAGAGAAAACATTTGGCCCTTAAGTCTCTGAGCTTGGGATATTTCACTCAGCATAATTTTTTTCATCTCCATCCATTTGGCTGCAAATGGCTTGACATCATTCTAATAGAGTAGAAAGCCACTGAATATATATGCCACAGTTTTTTAATCCACTCATCCAGTGAGGGGCATCTTAGTTAGTTCCATAGTTTAGCTATTATAAATTGAGCTGCTATAAACATTGATGTAGTTGTGTCTCTGTAGTATGCCAATTGTAGCTCTTTTGGGAAAATACACAGGAGTGGGATAACTGGGTCATAAGGTGGTTCCAACCCTAGTTTTTTGAGGAGTCTCCACACTGCTTTCCATAGTGGCTGTACAAGCTTGCAGTCCCATCAACAGTATGATAGTGCTCCTGTCTTCCCACAACCCCTCCAGCATCTGTTGTTGTTTGTATTCTTCATTTTTGCCACTCTGACAAGAGTGAGGTAGAATCTCAGTGAAGTTTTGATTTGCATTTCTCTGATTGCTAGTGGCGTAGAACATTGTCTTATATATTTATTGGCTTTTTGGACCTCCTCCATTGAGAAGTTTCTGTTTAGTTCTGTAGCCCATTTATTGATTGGATTATTTGTGGTTTTGGTGTTCGATTTTAGTTCTTTGTGTATTCTGGGTATTAGCCCTCTGTCAGAGGTGTAGCAGGCAAAGATTTCTCCCATTGTGCAGGTTCTCTCTTGACACCCTTGACTAATTCTTTAGCTGTGCAGAAGCTCTTCAGTTTAATCACAACCCACTAATTTATTCTTGGCTTTAATACTTGCACTATGGAAGTCTTGTTACGGAAGGTGGTGTGGACTCCGGTGTGGAGGGTTGATCCTATTTTTTTTTCTTCTAGCAATTGTATAGTTGCTGGTTTAATTCCTAACTCTTTCATGCATTTTGATTTGATTTTTGTGCAGGGTAAGAGATAGGATCTAATTTCATTTGTCTGCATATGATTGTCCAATTCATCTAGCACCTTTTGTTGAACAGGTTATCTTTCCTCCACACTGTATTTTTGTCCCCTTTGTCAAATATCAGATGGTTAAAGATTTGTGGGTTTGTCTCAGTATCTTCTAGTCTGTTCCATTAATCTTCATGTCTGTTTTGATAGCAATACCATACTGTTTTTGTTACTATGACCCTATAGTATAATTTCAGGTCAGGTATTGTGACACCTTCTGCTTCCTCTTTCTTGCTTAGTAATGTTTTGGCTATCCTGGGTTTCATGTTATTCCAAATGAATTTGAGAATTGCTTCTTCTATATCTGTGAAGAATTTCATTGGTATCTTGATGGGGATTGCATTGAATATGTACAGAATGACCATTTTAATTATATTGATTCTGCCTAACCAAGAACATGGAATGTTTTTCCATCTACTCAGGTCTTCTGCAATTTCTTTTATTAATGTTCGATAGTTTTTATTGTAGAGATTCTTTATATCATTTGTTAGATTGATGCACAAGTATTATATTCTTTTTGAGGTTATTGTGAATGTGATGGATTTCTTGATTTCTTCTTTATTGGAATTGCTGCTGGAGTATAGGAAAGCAATTGATTTATGAGTGTTGATCTTATAACCAGGCACTTTTCTAAATTCATTTATGAGCTCTAGAAGTCTTCTGATTGAGCTTTTTGTGTCTGCTAGGTATAGGATCTTGCCATCAGCAAATAGAGATAGCGTGACTTTCTCTTTTCCTATTAGAATTCCTTTGAATTCCTTCTCTTATCTGATAGCTCTGGCTAAGGTTTTGAGGACTATATTGAATAAGAGTGGTGAGAGTGGACAACCTTGTCTTGTTCCTGAATTCAGTGGGAATGCTTTCAGTCTTTCTCCATTAAGTACAATATTAGCTATGGGTTTGTTATAAATGGCTCTTACAAAATTAAAGTATCTTCCTTTGATCCCTATCTTCTCCAGAGTTTTGAGCATAAATAGGAGCTGAATTTTATCAAAGGGCTTTTCTGCATCAATTGAGATGATTATATGATTTTTATTTTTAATTCTGTTTAAGTGGTGATTTACATTTATTGATTTGCATATATTGAATCAGTCTTGAGTTCCTGGATCATGATGTATTATCTTTTTGATGTTTTTTTTTTTTATTATTCAATTTGCTAGGATTTTTGCTTGTATGTTCATCAGGGAAATTGGTCTGTCGTTTTCTTTCCTTGATGTATCTTTGTTGGGCTTTGATATCAGGGTTATATCTGCTTCCTAAAAAGTATTTGGGAGGGTTCTGACCTTTTCAATTTCATGGCATAGCTTACAAAGGAATGGTGTTAATTCTTCTGTAAAGGTCTGGTATAGCTCTTCTGAGACTCCATCAGGTCCTGGCTTTCCTTTTTTGGAAGGTGTTTGCTGTTTCAATTTCGCTACCTGAGATTGGTTGCTTTAGATTTTCAATGTCCTCTTGTGTTAATTTGGGAATGTGTACGTGGCTAGGTATTTGTCCATTTCTTCCAGGTTATCAGACTTTGAAGGGTATATCTTTTCAAAATAAGTTCTAATAACTGTCTGGATTTCAGCTGAGTCAGTGATTTCATCCTTGATTTTTTTTTCAATTTGCTTTACTTCATTCTTCTTTTTGGTGAGGATGGCTAGGGGTCTGTCAATCTTATTTATTTTTTCAAAGAACCAATTCTTTGTTTTGTGGATACTTGTTTTTGTTTTTATTGTTGTCGTTCTCGATTTCATTGATTTCAGTTTTGATCATAGTTATTTCCTGCCTTCTGTTGGGTTTAGGATTGAATTGTTCCTCTTTTTGTAGGGATTTGAGTTGGAGCATAAGTCTATTTATTTGGGCTCTTTCCTGATTTTTGATGAAGGCACTCAGTGCTATAAATTTATCTCTTAAGAATGCTTTCATACTATCCCATAGATTTCAATATATTTTTTCA
Organism: Aplodontia rufa; assembly: GCA_004027875.1. Classification (NCBI taxonomy): domain Eukaryota; kingdom Metazoa; phylum Chordata; class Mammalia; order Rodentia; family Aplodontiidae; genus Aplodontia; species Aplodontia rufa. The sequence goes on from PVKS010052102.1 coordinate 4,652, forward strand.
TCATTTTCATTCATTTCCAAGAATTTCTTGATTTCTATTCTCGTTTCATCTTTGATCCATTCTTCATTTAAGAGAGTATTATTCAATCTCCAAATATTTGTGTATTTTCTGTTGTTTTTCTTGCTCTTAATTGCTAAGATCATACCATTGTGCTTTTACAGGATACATGGAATTATATCAACTTTTTTGTTGATAAGCTTAGCTTTGTGGACCAGGATATGATCTATTTTGGAGAAGGATCCTTGAGAAAAAGGAAAATTCAGCCAATTTGGGATGGAATACTCTGTAAATGTTAAGTCTAATTGATTGATAGAGTTGTTTAGGTTAGAAATATCTTTATGTGGGGCAGGAGCAGTGTCTCATCAGTTTGGGCGCTTGCCTGGCAAGCACGAGGACCCAAGTTCAAACCCCAGCACAACTAAGTGTTGAAGCAACTAAGGCCATGTGAAAAACCAAATAAAGTTGTTTCTCTCTTTTTCTGTTTCTCTCACTGTCCCTTTCTCTTAAAAAAAAAAAGATATCTTCATTTATTTTTTGCTTTGATGATATATCTATTGATAATAGTGGTGTATTAAAGTATTATTGAGTTGAAATCAATAAGAGGTTTAATGTCCTTGAATATTTTTTCCATACATTTGGGAGGGTTGTAATTGGGGGCATTATTGTTATATCTTCTTGATGTATTGGCCTTTTTACTATGATGTAGTGACCTTCTTTATCCCTGTAGGCTAATTTTTGGTCAAAATTAACTTGGTTGGCTAGAAGGATCAGAATACTGGATTGCTTTCTTGGGCTACAAGCCTGGTAAGCATTTTGTCAACTTTTCACCTTCAGTCTGTGTCTATTTTTGACTGTGAGGTGTGTCCCATGTAATCAGCATATTGGTGGATTTGAGGGTTTTTTGTTGTTGTTGTTGTTGTTATTTTTTGTTTTTTAAAGAAAGAGGGGACAGTGAGAGAGAGAGAGAGAGAGAGAAAGAGAAGCAAATTTTTATTTAGTTTTTCATGTGACTTTCATTCCTTGGACACTTTGTTGTGTATGTGGTGCTGGGGTTTGAACTCACGTACTCACACATGCCAGGCAAGCACCATAACCATCGAGCAACCGCTCCAGCTCCTGGATTTTGTTTTTTGATCTGGTCAGCTAAACTGTGTCTTTTGATTGGGGCATTGAGTCTATTCACATTCAGTGTTAGAATAGATATGTGATTCTGGATCCTTGGCATTGTGACCTTTGTTGTATTTTGCACCATCTTGGATCTCTCTTAGTGAGTTATGTTATTATTGACTTTCTTCTGTTTATGGGCTTTGGGATTTGTTAGCTTGTTCCTCTGTATGAAGTTTGTCTTTGAGCATTCTCTGTAGAGCTGGTTTTGTGTTCATGGATCTTGCTAATTTGAACTTATCATGGAAGTATTTTATTTCACCATCACATTTAAAGCTGAGTTTTGCATAGTATAGTATCTTTGGCTGAAAATTATTTTCTTCCAATATTTGAAAAAGATCATTCCATGCTCTCCTGGCCTTTATTGTCTGAGGTGGAAAATCCTCAGTAATCCTTATTGGTCTGTCTGTGAATGTGATCTGGTATTTTCCCCTTACTCCTTTTAAAATTTTTTCCTTGATTTCTCTGTAATTCATTTCATATATGTGTCTCAGTGAGTTTCTCATTTGGTTAGGTCTGTTATGTGTCCTATAGGTGTCTTTTTTTTTTCTAAAGAGAGAGGGACAGTGAGAGAGACAGAGAAAGAGAGAAATAACTTTATTTAGTTTTTCACATGGCCTTAGTTGCTCCAACACTCATTTGTGTACGTGGTGCTGGGGTTTTAACCCGGGTCCTCGTGCTTGCCAGGCAGGCGCCGAAATCACTGAGCCACTGCTCCAGCCCCCTATAGGTGTCTTGAATTTGAATTTCTGGATTAATTCTGTTATGGGGGAAATTTTCTTTGGCTATCTCCTTGAGAGGGTTTTTTTGTGCCATTCATTTGTTGTTCTATGTTCTCCCCTACCCCAATTACTCCCAGGTCATTTCTTCTCATCTCATCCCACACTTCCTAGAAGTTCTGATAATGTTAAGTAAGTTTCTTTTCTTTTCTATCCTTCTTGCACTCAGCGTTGCTCAGCCTGTCTTCGTCATCTGATGTTTGTTCTTCGAAAACTAAGGTTCCATTTTGTACTGAGTTTACACTCATATTAGTATCTTCCAATGAACTTTTAATTTGGTTGACTATTTTTCAGTTCTAAGAGCTCTGCTAAGTTTCTTTTCAGAATATCTAGCTCTTTATCAAAGCAGTCTCTCAGCTCCTGAAATTGCTCTTATTTCCTTCCTTAAGTCTTCTTTTAATTCTTTGAGTGATTTAATAATCAGATTGTTGATACTTTTTCCTAGATTTTCATCTAGGACCCCATCCATGGACTTCTTGTTGGAGAGCTGTGGGGTTGAGGTGAAGGATTGTTTCCCTTTTTCCTTATTTTCAGTTTCAGGGAGTGGGGCTTGAGATCCATCACTGTTTAATTCACTTGGGGGCTTTGTTGATGGGCATGGAGTTTTTGTCTCTTTGCTTAATTAGGCTGTGGTACAATTTGGATAGTACAGTTCTGTGACTGGCTCCCCAACCTATGAATTATCATGGACATTTATGGTTTCCAATAAGTCAGGAGAGATGGGGGTAGAGTCAATATATATATAGCCAATGCATACAACAGACAGGGTTGATCTGGTTACGTTGTGCCAACTGTAGCTGTTACCACCTATAAGAGCAAATGGTTTAGCAGTTTTCTACCATGAGCATCCTCCGACTATACATGGTTTGAAAGCAAACACCCATTTTCTAGTTTAGCATTCACTTCAGTTTTCCAAAACCTCTGTAGGTGAAGAAATAAAAATGTCTGGAGAGCAAAGGGAATGTGATAGGAAGGTAGTGAGGAATTTGTGAATTTGGAGAGAGCAACAGGAGAATGGAGATGATGTAGGCTATTCTGCTAAAATAAAGAAAAGAAAGAAAGGGGAAGAGATTTGGGTACAACTTTGAGGGAGGATGACAGAGAGCAGAATAAAGTTTAGGTGTTTTCAGAGGAAAGGGAAGAAGAGGGCAGCAGAGAGGTTCACTACCGGGAGTCTCTACAGTACAAAGAGAATGTTCACTCACAGCAAAGCTCTTCTCCACCATTGGTGTCCCATGTCATGGAGAGATTCGACACGCAGCCCTCCTGCCGGTTACCATCTTCTGAATCCCAACCCCCAGACCTTTTTATATTTTATTTTGAAATAGGATCTAGCTAAGTTGCTCAGGGTCTCACTAAGTTGCTGAGGCTGCCTTGAAACTTGCGATCCTCCTGCCTCAGCCTCTGGAGTCTCTGGGGTTACAGGAAAGCACCACCACACCCAGCCAGGTTCACTTTCTTCATTCTCACCTGTCTTCTTCCTCTTTTCCATCTGCCTCCTCCCTCTCTTCCTCTTATGGCTCCTTTCCCTACCCTTCTATATTTTATACTTTCTCTATGTACCATAATGAATGAAAAAGGAGGGGGGGGCACAAATAATTTTTTGACAAAGCATGATAATCTAAGAAGCCTGATAACCAAATTAAATAACATGATGCAGGGGCCAGAGTGGTGGCTCAGCGGCTGGAGCGCTTGCCTGGTATGCATGAGGACCCATTCAAATCGCAGCACCACGTACCAATTAAATATTGGAGAAACAAAGGCCAGATGAAAAACTAAAATTGATTCTCTCTTTCTGTTTCTCTTTCTTCCTCTCTCTTAAAAAAATGATTCAGAGTAGAAATTCCCCAAACACTTGGTATATCAAAAAGAAAAATAAAGTAGAAAAACCACTTTGTTTGAGTGCTTCTTCTCAAGGTTAACTAGACAATGAATTTATCAGTATTAGCACTGTTGGTTATTGATTTTTCCCCCTTTTTGTGTATAAGCTAATAAATTGATTAACACTGTTCACAAAGCTAGAACTGAGGATCAATGGATAATCCTAACTTAAATATAGATTCAGAGAAAGCACTCAAAAGTGTCAGAGCAAGGAAAACCACATGAAAAACTAAATAAGATTGATTCTCTTTTTCTCTCTCTCTCTCTCACTGTCCCTCGTTCTTTAATAAATAAATAAACAAATAATAACTTTCTCACGGGAACACAGCTAGAGAAAGGCAGAACCAACATTGATAACCACGGCCATGGTTTTATGAGGTTTTACGTAGGCTCATGCTCTATGGAGCACTGATTTCAATTGATCATTCCAGCTGATTAGGAAAAAGAATAGCAGCTCTGGGTCAAAGGGTTCCTGCACATTCCCATATAGAGTACCTCTCCATCAGCCAGGGTGTTCTACATATATGAAATCATGTATAAATGTCTGCTTCTTTTTCCCATTCTTCTGAGATAAAGGCCTGATAAGAGGTTAAAAAAAAAAAAAAGCCTCAGGAACCGTTTACTCAGCTTTTCCATTGCTGTGACTAAAAGACCTGAAGAAAACAATTTTAGAAGGAAAAGTTTATTCCGGGGCTCATAGTGTCACACATCTTAGTCCATAGAAGGCTGGTTCCATTCCTTGGGGCTCAAAGTGAGGTAGAGTATCATGGCAGAAGAGTGTGGTGGAGGAGAGAGCAGCTCCTGGCATTACCAGAAAGCAGAGAGAGAGCAACTAAGCTCAATTTACCAAATACACACGCTAAAGACACGCCCCCAATGACCCACCACCTCCAGCCACACCCTACCAGCCTACAGCTACCACCCAGCTAATCCCATCAGTGGATTTGTTCACTGATTGGGTTAAGGGTCTCTAACCCAATCATTTCACTTCTCACCTTTTGCATTGTCTCATATTAAGCTTTTGGGGGACACCTTTCATCCAAACCATAAGAGAAACCGTAAGTCAATTCTTAATATAATTGGAACAACTCCGTTCCTCCTTGCTCATTCTAGATCTCTTATTCACTCATGATCCATGCCTTCCAGTAACTCAAATCATCACAATAAGAGATAATTTACACGTATGACAGGATGATACAATGAACACTTCATAAAACCCTAGTGTGGAGGCACACATTTTTAATCCCAGCAATTTGGGAGGCCAAGGCAGGAAGATCACAAGTTCAAGTCCATCCTAGACAACTTAATGACACCTTGTCTTAAAATAAGAAATCAAAAGAGGGGCTGGAGCAGTGGCTCAGTGGTTACAGCCCTTGCCTAGCATGCTCAAGGGCACGAGCTTGAATTCCAGCATCACATTCACAACGAAATGTCAGAGAAAAACTAAATAAAATTTATTTTCTCTCTTTCTCTCTCTCTCTCTCTCTCTCACCATCCTTCTCTCTCTGAAAAAACAGAAATCAAAAGGGTTGGGGGAATTGTTCAGTGGTAGAGCACCGCTGGGTTCAATTTCCAGTACTGCCCAAAACAAACAAACAAACAAACATATTTTAAAAATCACTTTATAAAGTAGTGTATCCTAGGGCTAGAACTGTGACCTAGTAGTTATGGCGTTTGCCTGGCATGCGCAAAAACCTGGATTCAAACCCCAGCACCACATACACAACTAGATGACAGAGCAACAAAAACTGGATGAAAAACTAAAACAAAAATTGATTCTCTTTCTTTGTCTCTCTCACTATCCCTCTCACTCCTAAAAAAAGAAAAGGAAAGAAAAGAAAGAAAGTAGTGTATCCTATCAAAGAACTAAACTATGGTGATGATAATTATGTAGCTATGACTTATTGATCATGGTCTATGTGCTTTGGATGCAGTATCTCATTTAATATTCCCAAAAACCCTCTGAAGGACCTTATTATCCCCATTTTCTATGAGAGGGGACAGATGCTCAAAGACCAAATATAATTTGGCCAAGGCCAGTCAGCTAGTAAGTAGGAAAACTTGGGTTTGAACCACATAGTCTGACACTTTACATCCCAGAGTCCTAACAATAAGTGATACTTTACAGCCTCTCTGTGAAACCAATCTTCCATGCTGCACATCCTCTGCTGGAGGGAAAGATGTGCATTGTTTGGAGTTATAAAGAAGGGCCTAAAAGTTGGTGGAGCTGCAAACTGGTACAGCCCCTCTGGAAAGCAGTATGGAGAATCCTTAAGAAATTAGGGATGACTCCACCATACGACCCTGCTATTCCACTCCTGGGTATCTTTCCAGGGGACTTAGAATCAGCACATTACAGTGACACAGCAATATCGATGTTCATTGCAGCACAATTTACCATTGCTAGGCTATGGAA
>PVKS010052103.1:0-10898 GCA_004027875.1 Aplodontia rufa
TAGAGTCCTCCCTGGGGAGCAGTCATAAACAATTCCAGGATGCAGGAGTTGGAGAAAGCACTGCTCTATTTTGCCATCAGTGTGCCCCTCATTCTACACACAATCCACTGTATCCAAAAATTCCTTTTCTCCTTAATCTTCCTCCTTCCATTTCTACCCTAGAACTTCTTTGTCCTCACCCCAAGTCCTGGTTTTGCCCTTACAGGCCACCACTAAGTGCCTACTGCCATTTATCAGAGGAGACTGAGTTTTCAGCATCTTCAAAGTTGAGCATCTACAAGCTCTTTCTTGGGCTAATATTAATCCTTTATTTGGTATAACCCAGATGCATTACTGTGTTGTTTTCCAACAATGAGGAGAAAACATAAAGAAGGATGGGGAAAGAAACCTCCCCTGCCACACTTGATTTTGCAGAACTACTTAAGATGTATTCTTAACTGAAATAAACACAAGTAGGACTTTCATACTCCAAACTATGCACAATACCCTTCTCCAAGGGCTGGGGGGCTGGAGTCCACATTCTCTTCAGCTTACTGTATAAATATTCTCAGCCCCAAGCTAAAGATATATCATGCTGAAAATGAGGACCAGCCACCAGCTATCCTTATCATCCCAAGTGTCAGGGTTCAAATCCCATCAAGTCAAGGAGCAAAACAACTTTATGGAAACTTGGAGGTCAGCATCTGTGCCATTCTAAAATCTAGGAGGGTCTATCTGAAAGAAACAGACTTTGAGTTCTTCAGGGAAAGAGAAGAAAAATATAATAGGACTGCAGAAGGCCACTGTCTACCCAACCCATCATTCTCTTTCTATTTCTGGGTTTTCAATCATTGATGATCCTTCTGCTTGGGATCTTCCCATGTCTTCCCCCATCATATGTCTAGCAATACTTTTATTTCATTTTGCTTTTCTTTTTTAAAGAGAGAGCTAATTTTTTTATTTTTTTCATCTGATTTTTGTTTTTTCTCCACTTAATTGTGTATGTGGTGCTGGGGATCAAACCTGGGTACTCACACATGCCAGGCAAATGCTCTACCACTGAGCCACCTCTCCAGCCCAACCTAGCAATAGTTTTATGCTTAATTTAAAAGTTGTTTCTAATGTAGTATACATACACAATGGAGTTCTCTTCAGTTATAAGGGAAAATGAAACTACATCATTTGTAGGAAAATGGATGGAAATTGAGACCCTTACGAATTTGAAATAATCCAAACTCAGAAAGAAGGTTAAGACTCACATGTTTTCTCTTATTTGTGAAAGCTAGAGAGCAAAAAGAAAAATAAAGCAGGGAATGTCTCATTAAAAGCAGAGAGAGATCAGTAAAGGAAAGGGACCAGGGAAAGTGAGGAAGGAAAGAGATGGGAGCTGAGGGAAAGGGGAAGTCCTGGGGATATATATTAATTAACTCATGTGGTTTAATTGTGTGCACAGACAAAAAAATGTAACAACAAATCCCACCATTAGGTACAGTTATGATGCATTAATAAAAAAAATAGAGAAAAATTTGTTTCCTACAGAAAGTCTTCCCTAATTCATTTCCCCTTTAAATGATATTACAATAGTAACATATACAGTAAATGATTACATTAATAAAATAGAACATATAATAGTGACATATACAAGAGTCTTATGTCAAGAGTTTAGTATATGCCAGGTCTTGTATGTGGTGTTGCTCATCAAATCTCAAAACCATGTTGCCAATATTATTGTTATATTTATCATTGTTATTAATCTTATTTTTCAGATGAAACTCAAATAGGTAATTTTCCTATGGTCATGCAATCAGAAAATGGTGGTGCTACAACAGTTTCCTCACTGTTATAACACCTGACAGTCTTCCCTCTATAGTAGCTAGTAGAGAAGATAGCGATTTCTCACACAAAATTGGAAATTCATGAAGGACTAAGTGTACGCCCTTGCTTTGGATTCTCCGTTCCACTCAATCATTATGAATAAGGCCCTCATTTCCTGCTCCCACCTCAGTAGGAAGCCTGTAACTTAGTAAATCTTCAACAAGTGTTATCTTTAATTAAATTGAAATGAGATTGAATCTGAAGAGGCAGGGTGCTTTAGGATAAAAAGGTGGATGTGACCCTTTTGCCTTAAAAGTGTGATCTTGAGTGAGTCACACTGTTTCTGTTGTTCTACTGAAAAGATGAAAAAGTCCAGCTAAACAGGTGGCAATTTGAGGGTCAGATATCAGGTCATACTAGCCATCCAAACCTATGGAAGAATTCCCAAACAGATAAGAACCCACGGTAGCATCCAGCCAGCCACAGAAATGTGACTGTGATACCAGCACTACTGACCCTCATTGCCCTGCCCCTCCCAGTAGAAAAGCGCACATATACTCTAAATCACTTTTTCAAGAATACCTTTTAGATTGATTTCCTGTTGCTATGTAACAAATTTACCACAAACTCCAGTGGCTTTAAATAACACCCACCTATTATCTCCTAGTTTCTGTGGATATAAATCCAAGCATGATCAGGGCCTCACAAAGCTGAGATAGAGATGTTGAGTGGTGGTCTTACTTCAGAGCTCAACAAGGGAAGAATCCGCTTCCAAGCATTCTTGGGTTATTGGCAGAAGTCATTCACTTGCAGCTATACAACTCACAGCAGCTTCCTTCTTCAAAGTAAGCAACATGGGCAGTACATCTCTGCCCTTGGAATCTCTGATTCAAAAGCAGGCCTCACCCAATTGCACCAGGCCCACCTGCAGTAAAAACCCATATGGTCAACTCAAAGTCAACTGAGAAAAGACCTTAATTACATATGCAAAATCCCTTCACCGTTTGTTTGTTTGTTTGTTTGACATAATCTTACATATTGGAGGGAATTGCTGTTACATATTCATGCATACATGGACATTGACAAAGTAAGTTAAGGCTGCTCCTAGTCCAGGATCTCCCCTCTTCATCAATTCCCCAAACTCATGTCTCCTCCATAATACCCCATGCTATAGTTAGAAATGAGCATATACATGTATATTAATTTTTGAAATTTCTGAGTTTCTCTGCCTGCCTGTGTATAGTTAGGCTTCTCATGGGAGTTGAGTTTCCCCAGCTGTATTGACAAAACCCCTTCACATTTACCATGTAAGTAACATGGGAATAATTCTGTTAGAAGAAAGGCACGTGTTCTGCTGGAATTCAAAGTAAGAGGATTTCATAAGGCTTCTCATCAGGGGGAGGAGATCATAGTAGCCACTTTGGAATTTTACCAACCACAGCTTTCCCCCATCTTCCCACGGAGCAGTTTCTGTGGCCTCGATATGAAAGGATTCAGGCTCAAGTGGAAGTTCAGCTAACACAGCCTGATCTCTTTCAGGGAACTCAATTTCCAAGATAAGTTATCTTCTAAATTATTGATTATATTACTCATATTCTAACTCTTCCCTGTTTTAATCAGCAAAAGAAAAACGTTTTTATTCATAGTCCTTATTTTCTTCCTTTTATACTTTTCATTAAAGCTGCTCCCATTATATTCTAATAATGATTCAGGTCATGCTCTGAGTTTCCTTTCCCTCCCTCCAGTTGCTTCTAACACAGGAACAATAATGACAATGATGGCACTGGTGGTGATGATGTCAGTCAGCTCTGACAGCAGGGACCATCCTCCCCTGCCCCCCTTGAAGTCTTCCACAAGTACACATCTGTTGGGGGCTGATGGGAAAACAAACCAAATTAAATTTAATGTCAAGTTGTATCACCTCCTATTTGTGAACTCTCTCTATTTCTTTGTCTCGCGATCGGTTGAATGTGATGGACAGCAGCAAACCCCTGATTAGCATATTTCCCATTGCCATTTTGGGTAAATGAACCTTCCTTCACCAGGATTTGAGATTCCAGTCAGATCCTCAATTCCATCTGGCTAGTCATTCTCATTATTATGCAAATGTCAGCTTTACCTGAAGGCAAGAGCTTTCTTCTTAATATTTAAATTCCATCTCGTTTTCATTGATCTCTAAACAACAGTCCATCTTTGAACTTTCCTTGGAGAACTTCTTAAGGATGAAATGTCCCCCAAGATTATGTGGGTCCCTTTTAAAAAAATAGATTGGGATGATCTGGAAAGAGATGGATATAAGTGGCAGAGAGAGCAATTGCCACTCTTCTGCTTCTAAAACAGGCTTTCTGATGACTTTAGCTGAAGTGTGGTAGAAGGTTCCCCTGCTACTATGGAAAGGCATTCAAAGAAGAAATAATTGACAGAAATAGAACAAAATTGACATGTCAGACAAGCCCATTTTGAAGAGGCATAGCACCCAACAGGAGGAGCCAACTGCCAAGGAAATGGTCCACATTGGCTGGCAGCAAATGGAGCTTAACACTGGGAATCAGGGTGGCAGGAGGGCACAATTAAAGACTGGCTTGGAAACTGGAGGTGGGATTATAGAAGCTATTTTCCATCTCTGAGCATCTCCAATGCAGGCTCCCAGGAACCAGAATTATGATATGACACGATAATTCAGTGTCCAAGAGGTGCCCACTGTTCTCTCCACCAATTATTTCCTTCTCTGTCCTAGTCTCCTATCTCAGAGTTTCCTTATCATCAGCAGGTATAACATTCATCTGGCCATTTTTTGATGGTACCCATGTGGCCACCTGACCAAAGCTAAATCCATCAGATTCTTCAGCAAGAAATATGGAATTAGTATTCAGAGACTAATGGGTCTCCCTCTCTTTCTGTCTCCTCCTTTCTCTCCCTTTCTCCCCTTTCCTCTCTCTTAGTGTTTAAAGTTTACATAAAAGCAAACCAACAAGTTCAATTTCCAATCTGTGTCATCTTCCCTAAGAAAAAGTCTGCTGAGTGAGAGTAAAAAAAACACATGGGGCAAACATGAAGTGTGGACAGAATGATTGACTTCTGTTGGCCACTGAATTCCTACTTTATGACCACTTCTGATATTTGGAACACTGAAGGGCAGACCACTATGAAGTAGACAGTACTAACTATTCTACAGAACAGTGGGGACATTCTTCACCCTCCTCCTTTCACTTGCAAACTGACTTAAAAGAATCAGATTTACAGGCCCTCAGAGAATGTTAATGGTCACTTCCAAATGTCATCACTGGTAGTCTTCTCTTTCCACTCTTCCTTAAGCTTCTTAAGACATTAAAACATTTTTAAAATCCAACATAAAGACCAAAAGACAAAGTTTTATTTTTGAATCTAACTTATTTCCAAACAAAGGTCAGCATTTGAACATTTATCAAAAGAAAGAAATGTTTTCATATGTTTGAGATTATTTTGAACATTCTTAATTTGTCAAAAAAAGGTCAAATCATAAGGTAGTCACTCAATAAAACCTTGGTTATTACTATGACTACCATTTAATAATTGAAGAAAACTCAAGCACAGAAGAACAAAATTTTTCTTTTTCAGGGTACATAGCTAGTGAGTGACAGAGGCCACTACTTAAGCCCTCTGCTCTATAGCTTCCATGGAGCTCTTGCTTCCTCAGCACTCTGTTCTGGATTGTAGCAACTAACAGGTTGTCAAACAGCTCAGAAAAGAAAAGACATAGAAAATTGGGGTCACTTGGACCTCCCCTTGTAAGATCCTATCTCATTTTTCACTAGGAAATCACCCTACCATCAAGGATAATGGGAAACAGTCAAATTCCACCCTCAAAAAAGTAGAAAAGACTTTTGAAACTCTGAAACCTGACAAAAGAAAAATGGCTACAAAATCTAGTAAAGGAGTCCACAGGTACTTCAGCATGTACATGTGTCACAGCCCAAACAAGATGGTGCACTATCTTTTGGTGCAACATGGGTTATCAGCAAGTTGTGAGGGGGAATGTTGCAGGGGAAAGGGGCCCAGCGAGGAAGCATTCCAAATTTGCAGGAAGGTGTGTACTATTGACATAAATGGAAGATGGCTTCTCAATTACACATAACCCCGCACTGACAAATTTTTCATGCTCATGTACATATAATCTTGCATTATAAAGCCCTTCTTAACCATACCTAATATGAAAAGTAGATTCATAAAGAACTTGCTTCATCAAAGATGACCTAGCAAAATCATCAGTATGGATAGAACCAAGGGGAAAAAAATGGTTGCAGCAGGATTGCAGCTTTTGTTTTAGGCTCCCAATCCCCATTCCCACAAACAGGGGCTCACACAGCACCAAGAAGTGAGTATACCCCTGAACATCGTTGGAACTCAGCCTCAGTCATCTAGAGACACATTACCAATGCGGTAATTTTGGATCTAGATCCAGGGAAATTGAAAGAGCTCTTACGACCCCCACCTGGAGCTGCCCAGCTGTCATGCAGGTCTAGGCCACTGATCTCAGGCCATCAGGTCCCCATGATACTCTAAGGACCTCCCACCTGGAGCCAACCAGCCATGGGCATACCCATCAGGTCCAGATATATTGGGCCCATCCCCAGCACCAAAGACCCTAGGTCCCAGCACAGTGCACAAGCAAGCCTGTTCTGGTCAGTGCATGCCTTTGGAACCCATGGACCAAATGAGGCATGCCTGCCACTGAGCTTTAAAAACCCAATGGGCTGCCCTACAACCCCACCAGGCTGCAGGTCTGTGCCCTCAAGCCTAGATCCAATAGGTGCAGCAAAACAAGACTCCAGACAGAAGCAGCTTTCTGGAAGAAGGGAGTCATCAGATGGGTGGTGTCTGACCTGACCCTTTGACAAACAAGGAAAAAGTACCTAAAGACCTGCCTTTCTTCCCCATTGGGTATATCAATTCAAATATCCAGAAGAAGCTCTTCAAAAATGAGGAATCAAGAAAGGATGGGATCACGGCAGATGGTGAACCGGAGCATTCCTTCTGACTCTCTGAATTGGGACCCCAATCCCACCAGTCCTACAGCTTTGAAAAGAGGCAACCCACCCACCAATGCTAGAACTCACCAGGATTCTACAGCAGATTCTTGGAAACTTGGAAATCTACAAATGTTGTAAGGTAAAAAGAGCTCAATCCTGACAGGGCTCTGGGGTAAGCAACAGCAGAGCCATAGCCAGTACCCCAGCAGGGATTCTGCACAGCAGTGGGTATGAGGAACACTGATTTACAGAGAATTCAGATTTTTGCCAGAAAATCCTTAATTCAGGCAGAAACCCTGCATCACACTGAAAGGACCAGATTCATCTATGAAGGTGTTCAGGAGGAGACAGGATGGTTGCCATTTCAAAAATATGGGTGGGCAAGAGGGAGCAAGGAGTGCTTTCATTAGCCCTCTCAGGATGCTGTAGAACCTAGGGGATTCCAATAGAATGGGAGACTGTCAGGACTTGAGGCTTCCTGGCCCAGGGGTTTTTGCTGTGGGGGAAAGGAAGGAGAAAACAGTTCACCTCCTACCCCCCACCCCATTCTGGGGTCCCTCAGGTCAAAACCAAAAACTGATTTCTCCACAATCCTGCCAAGACCTTGCCAACATTCACAGTTTGAAACCAAAAAAGCAGCTCTGGGACTAGCCCAGACATCAACCAGTGAAGCAGGATTCAGGCTGGAGGAGCACAGGAAGATGTAAGCTTATCCCAGCCCACTCCCTAAATCAGAAAGCCCCTGTGACTAAGGTGGGTCCAGAGTACACAAGAGAGCAAAGGGTCTGGGTCCTGGAGGTCTGGAGGAATTGGGTGTACACCCAGCAGAGGGAGTGCTGCTCTACACTCACACCCCTGTGCCTGGAACCTGGAAGCCCTCTGGACTCACAGTTCCCCCAATTGAGGCCAGCAAGGGACAGTGCCTCAGAGCTGAATTAACCTGAATTCTTTGTGGCAGTAGAGCCTAGACTGAGCTCTAGACCCACCTACCAGCAAACCATCTTCCACCCTTAGTATCCTGTAAAGCCTTCACCTTGTGATCACAAGCATCTGACTGTGGGTTTCTATTAACAAATCTCAATCAGACACTGATCATCTGCCCCTAAGGTGTAACAAAATAACCTTAGGGATCTTTTTTGTTGTTTTTTTACACACATACACACACACACGTGTGTGTGTGTGTGTGTATGTGTGTGTGTGTGTGTGTGTGTGTATATTCATTCCAACTGTTTCTTCCTTCGTTTCTTCCCTTCAATTTTTTTTCTTTTTCATATTTTTTATTTTTCTTTTCTTTAAGAAAAATCGTTTCTTTCTTTCTTTCTTTTCTTTAGATGTATATTGGATAATCCTTTTTTATCTTTTCAACAATTTTTTCTCTTATCTTTTCCTCTTTCTCTTTTAATTATAGATATTTTTCCTTACAGGAAGTAATTGCTAAACCTACAATTCCTCTCATAGACAGTAATTATCAATGTAATAGTTATAGAAGAAATACAGTAATGTGGTGTATTGTACTCAATTGATGTTCATTTTCATTGTATTTCCTTATCTTGGGAAGCAATGGATATTATACAGGTCAAAATTGGTTCATAAGTTAGGGAATCTGATATTGATCTCAAGTATCCTCACAAATCCCCAACCCAATCAAGGAAAGGGACAAAAAGCCCCAATTCATCAAAAAGACACCATAGGGGTTCAACCAGAGGAGTCTTAGGACCAACTCCCCTGGCACCAACCCATTCTATTCTACACATTCATCAATAAACAGCAGAACAAACACCTCAATCACACATAAAGTCACACATACATATAAAAAATAGAATTTACTTCAATTCAAGATCCTAGTAGAATTTCTACATAAATGAAGAATCACGCTAGAAAAGCTTCATCTCAAACACAACTCCCAAATCATGGAACACATCAATAGGGAGTAGGATGAAAAATTAGAAAAACTTATCAATGATCTATTACCAACACTCAAAGACCTAAAAGAAGATCCAAAGAAGGAAATAAAGCAAACACAGGAAATGAAAAACTTCTTTAACAAAGAAATGGATATACTGAAAAAAGAAGTTATAGACTTGACATCTTCAGTCAGCCAAATCAAAGGCTCAATGGAAAAATTGCATGACAGATTAATTTCAGTAGAAAATAGAACTTAGGCCCTTGAGGAAAGAACATCTGATAATGTGGACAGGCTGAGTAAGTTTGAATGCACAGATAATAGAAAAGAAAAAAAATCCACAGAACACAAGCAGAATTATCAAAATTTCTGGAATGAAATTGGAAGAAACAATATAAGAGTAATAGAGTAATTGGGATAGAGGAAGAAACTGAAACACAAATGAATGCTATAAAGAACTTTCTCAATGAAACAGTTAAAGAAAATTTTTCTCACATCGGAATAAAGTCACACATGCTCATCCAAGAAGCACACAGCCCTAGTCCAATGAGAAGCTCACTGAGACACATCATATTCAAAATGAATAACAGGGAAATCAAGGAAAAAATATGAACAGGTGCAAGAGAGAAATGACAAATCACATTCAGAGGCAAAACAATAAGGATCACCTCTGACATTTCAGCTCAGACCCAAGAAGCAGGAAGAACTAGAAGGAGATCTTTCAATCTATGAATGACCACAAACTGCAGCTAAGAAAACTATATCTAGCAAAATTCAGACTCAAATTCAAAGGAGAAATAAGAACATTCCATGATAAGATCAAACTTGTAGCATTCATGAACAGAAAACCAGCGTTACGAAGAATCTTCAAAGTTAAATTCCAGAAGGAAGAACAAGCAAACACTCCTCAAAAACACAACAGAGGAAATTCAATAAAAGTATGTTATCAATAGACAACCGAGACAGCATAGAACATTCTAACATTATGACTATGAACCACAACCACATAACGATCCTAAACCTGAATGTGAATGGTCTCAATGCACCAATAAAAAGACACAGATTAGCAGATTGGATCAAAAAACAAATTCCAACAATATGCTGCTTACAGGAGACCCATCTTATTGCCAAGAACATCCACAGTTTGGGGGTGAAAGGATGGAAAAAGTCTACCATGCATACCACCCAAGAAAGCAAGTTAGTGTTGCAATCCTTATATCCAACAAAATAGATTTCAATCATAAACTAATCAGAAGAGATAAAGAAGGCCCCTACATTCTAGTGAAGGCAATAATACAGCAGGAATATATAATCATAGTTAATATATATTCTCCAAACACCAATACTCCCAAGCATGTGGAAAAATTACTCCATGACATAAAACCACTTATGGACCTGAACATGATAATACTGGGAGACTTTAACACTCCTCTATCACCAATAGACAGATCCCTGAAGCACAATAAAAAAATAATAAAGAGATTTCCAACTTAAACAACTCCATAAATCAAATGGACTTAACAGACATCTATAGAACATTCCAATCCAAATTGGCTGAGTTTACCTTCTCAGCAGCACATGGATCCATCTCCAAAATAGATCATATTCTAACTCACAAAGGAAATCTCAGCAAATATAAAAAGCAGTTATTATTCCATGTAACCTATCAGATCATCACACCATGATCCTAGCAATTAACAGCAAAAATTATAACAGAAAACACACATATACATGGAGATTGAATACTACCCAATCAAATGAAGAATGGACCCAAGAAGATATGAGAGCAGAAATCAAGAAATTCTTGAAAGTGAATGAGAATGAAGACACAACATACTGAAACCTTTGGTACAGCATGAAAGCATTCTTTATTTTTTAAGAGAGAAGGACTATGAGAGAGAGAGAGAGAGAGAGAATGAATTTTTATAATTTTTCACATGGCTTTCATTGCTCTGATACTTAGTTGTGTACGTGAATGCTGGGGTTTGAACCCAGGTACTTGCACATGCAGGACAAGTGCCGTAACTGCCAAGCCACTACTCCAGCCCCATGAAAGCATTCTTATGGGGAAAATTTATAGCACTGAGTGCCTACATTAAAAATCAGGAGAAATCTTGAATAAATAAGCTTATGCTCCACCTCAAATCCCTACAAAAGGAAGAACAATCTAATCCCAAAGCCAGAAGAAGACA
>PVKS010052104.1:0-10891 GCA_004027875.1 Aplodontia rufa
AATTGTCATAGCAGGCAAGCACCATAACCAGTGAGCCATCACTCCAGCCCCATGAAGTCATAACTCTTATGATAGTAATATTACAAAGAAGAGGTGAAATAATAAAGATATAATGGAGCAAAGTTTTACATACTATTAACATTAAATTAAAATTATTAATTTGAACTAAATTTTTAAGATGCTAATTCTGATTTCAAGGAGAACTAATAAGAAATAAATTAAAAACATGTAGTAAAAGAAATAACAAGGAAATTAAAAGACACACTAGAAAATGTCTACTTAAAGAAAGGGGAAACCAAAAACAATTTTTAAAAAAGACATTGTCCATATAAAAGCAAACTGTGAAATATAAGATGAATAGCCTATGTTATTAGTAATCACAGTAAACATAAGTAGATAAACACAGCCATAAAATCCAGAGATTGTCAGAACTGATTCAACAAAACCATCCTGTCTACATAAACCAAAGATCCATAAGTTTGAAGTAAGTAATAGAAAATGCTATAACATAAAGGCGGTAAGCATCACTTCTCGGCCTTTTCGCTAAGATCAAGTATAAAGGCAGTAAGCAAAACAAAGCTGGAACTGTTATGCTAACATCAGACAAAGTACATTCTAACACAAAAATTACTATTATATAAAAAATTAAAATAGTCTAGTTTCCATCAACTGATAAGTAAACAAAACATATCTATATATTTGAATGAAATATTCTTTGACAATAAGGAAATATAAAGTGCTGATTCATGCTATCACACAAATAAACTTGAACAAATTATTCTAAGTGAAAAAAGCTAGCCATACAGGCAACAAGATGTAGTATTTTACCATAGTTATGATTTGCATTTCTCTAATAATTAATAGTGTTGAAAATCACTTCATGTGTTGACTGTCCATTTGTATTAACTACTCAGAAAAATGCTTATTAAAACATTTTATAAATCAGTTGTCTTTTTTATTGCTGATTTATAAGATTGTTTCTATATTCTGAATATGAGACTGTTGGGAAATAAGATCTTATTTTTGTATTAGAGGTAAAGCACTCAGTTATTCTTCAGTGTGTGTGATCACATCTAGGAAATTTTATTCTATTTCCAATTTGTTTAGCTTTTTATCATGAAAGGGTGTTTATGCAACTATTAAAATAATCAAGCTATTGTTTTCCTTTATACTATTTATAAGGTATTTTTCATTGATGGAATAAGATTCTATTGTCTTACATTCATTACTTAGGAGTAAGTTCCACTGATTTTCCTTTCTCCCCACAACACACCCACCAAAAACATATTCTGGTGTTACATGAGACTCAGAAAATTGTATTGTTATATAATTAGAATTTCAATCTGAGTATTTTTAGTATAGATAATCTAAAGAATGAAATAGGTTCTCAAAATGGCATTCATCCCACCATCACTGACTCCTGAAAGCTCCTGAGAAACACCTCACCCTACAGGACAGCACGTGGATTCCCACAGTAGGACAAAGCACCCAGTGTAGGGGAATATTAACCCCCACTAATTTTATAATTCCAAAGGAATAATGTGGCCTATTAATGAATATAAAGGAGATCTTAGTGGAACCCACAACACTCTGCCCCACATGCGGGGGAGCTACTCCGGAGGGGAGGAAACAGAGCAAGGGAGCGAGTTTCGTAATCAAATACCCTAGGCCGGCCAGCTGCAAACTCAGTCATCTGACTGCATTAATTTACCTAATCTTGCATAAAGTGCTGGGAATTAATTGTTCACATTAGTGAACTTGTAGCTATTTTTGCAGCGGCCCACCACTGTGACATTTCCCTGAAGGCGGGGTAGGTTGCTCAGCAAAAAAAAAAACAAAAAACAAAAAACAAAAAAAACTTCCTGAGCCCTCAGACTTTGCAGCCAGAAAAATCAGAATTGATCGCCCTGAGATTGGGCCCTTTCCCAAAGGGTCTGCGTGGTGCTGGGGGTTCCTGCTACACTTCCGGTCGCCCACAGAGTCTGGGAAAGAGAGGTTTTGGCAAAAGATCTTTAACTCAATCACTGCGGACAATAACTCTCCACTGGTGCCCTCGGGTTACAAGTGCTGATTTTAACATAAGTGCTCCCACTAGTGTGGGACAGCAGGGCGGGTCACTCAACAGCAATAAGGAGCCTCAGTCCCCATGATCAGGAGAAGTTTACCGCCCACCCAACTGCCCATCTGCCTGGAGGGCTGTAGGGAACTGGAGAGGGATTCACCTCTCCAGCTTGCAAACCTCTCAGTTGGCGACCTTCTGCCCTTCAGCCCGCCCTCCTTTTCACCCAAATATGAGGAGCCTGTGAACACAACTTGCTCCAGCAGGGCACATCCCTCTAAAGGGAATCCTCTGCTTCAGTCTCTGCTTGATATCTGCCTCAGGAAGTTTTGAATATATGGGGCAGCACAGGCTTCACCTTAGCAGCTGATCTACTTTGCATAGCCGAGGCTTCATAGGTCTGGACCTCTCTAGTAGGGTGCCTCCTAGTTCTTGCAACTGAGAACCACATAAGCACTGGCAGGATCCGGACCATCTTCTGAGGGTTTCAGAACTTTACCAGGTAGTTTTGTGTGTTTTTTTTTTAAACGGGAATCCGGCTGGAATACAATACTTTTAAATTTTGAACATTACTGTGGGTTTTTGTTTTTCTTTTTCTTCCTCTGCTCCTTTCTTGCTTTATAAATAATACTGAATTTGGTGTTGGTGGATGTAAATATTTATCTGTGTGTATGTATTGGTGATTGGCTCTTACTTTCTCTTGGTCTTATTGAATCCAACTGCTAACCTCTTCCTCCACTGTACTCTGGTAATCCCTAAATATAAGCATCTTTCCTTCATTCTCTTCCCAAGTCTTTACCCTACCCACACAACAATTCTGTTTTCCTTAGTCCTAATAGAGTAACCTAATCCCTAGTTCCCCTATACTCTAAAGCAGGTGTGATTTTATACCTCCCAATTCACCTCCTTGACTTCCTAGTCATTCCTTCTCCCCAATTTCAGAGAGACCCTACTACCTGAAGAAATAGACACGCTTCAAAATGGGTACTTGCTTGCTATCATATACACAGTGAGAATTCTCTCAAAGAAAGCTGCTACTATTGGTGCTAATTATCAGCTCATCTGCTTTAGTTGAAACAGACTAGTATTTGCACCTACAGCCTTTCAAATTCTCACAGAACCGTCTGGCATCCTTAGGTCTGTATTGACCAAATAGCTCCCATTCACAATGAAGCAAAGCCATAAGAAACTCAATTACTCCAACAAGAGTAACAAGGCTGAAATAAAAGACAAGCTCTCTGACTCAGAAAATGAGGAAAAGGGGAAATAACTCCCCACCCCAGAGCTCCCCACCCAAGGACTCCATAGTTGGGGTCCTAGATGAAAACCAAAGACATTGTATCAGCATTATGATTAGTAATGCAATCAAAGAGTAGAGAGAGGAAATAAGGAAAGAGATCAAAAATCAATTTCAAGAGATGAGAGACAAATTCTACAGGGAAATTAAGAATCAATTCCAGGAGATGAAAGATCAGCTGTACAAGGATATTGACATTCTGAAAAGAGATGTAGTAGAGCTATCAGGATTGAAAAACACCAGTTAACCAATTCAAATCTTCACTGGAAGACACCAACACCAGAGTATACTCCACTGAAAATAGAACTTCAGCACTTGAAGAACGAGTATCGGACAACGGAGATCGCCTAAACAATGTAGAATTCAAAGAAGAAAAACAAGATAAACAGCTTATATTACAAATCAGAACTTCCAAGTAATATTTGATGAGATGAGTCATAGTAATCTGAGAATCATTGGCCTGGAGGAAAACACCGAACAGCAAACAAGAGGCTTCAAGAAACTTTTAAGTGAAATCATAAGTGAGAACTTCCCTCATTTTGCTATTGATCCGGAATACCACATCCAAAATGCTTATAGAACACCAAATAGACCTAATCAATTGAGAAACTCACCAAGACATATCATGAACAAATTGAATAACAGAGAAATTAAAGAGAGAATTTTAAAGCAGCTAGAGAAAAGGCCCAAATCACATTCAGAGGCAAACCAATTCAGATCACTATGGATTTTTCAGAGCAAACAATGAAGGCAAGAAGATTTTGGAACAATATCTTTCAAATGTTAAAAAATAACAACTTCCACCCAAAGATATTATACCCTGCAAAACTCAGCTTCAAATGTGATGGGGAAATCAAATACTTCAACAATAAACTCAAGCTAACAAGATAGATGAACACAAATCCTACACTACAAACAATTCTCAAAGATGTTCTCCATTCAGAAGAAAATGCCAACGATATCCTAATTCCTTAAACAAGGGTGAGTCAATAATCATATTTTACACAAGATGACTTCCATGTGACTCAAAATTCTGTAATTGATACAAGGTCAGAGACCCAGCCTCCCATATCTATTCTAACGTTGAATGTGAATGGTCTCAATGCTCCAATTAAAAGACACAGACTGGCCCACTGGATAAAAAAACAAAATCCAACAATATGCTGCCTTCAAGAGACACATTTGACACTCAAAAATAGACACAGGCTGAAAGTGAAAGGACGGCAAAACATCTACCAGGCTTATGGCCCCAAAAAAGCAAGGTGGTGTGGCGATTCTAATTTCTGATAAAATCACTTTCCAACTAAAACTAGTCAGAAAGGACAAAGAGGGTCACTATATCATACTAAAAGGGACAGTCCATTAAGAAGATATAACATTAATTAACATTTATGCCCCCAATTACAATCCCCCCAAATATACGGAAAAAAATACTTAAGGACATCAATACCCTCATTGATCTCAACACAATAGTTCTGGGGGACTTCAACACACCATTATCAACTCTAGACAGATCATCAAAACAAAAAATCAATAAAGACATCTCCAATCTGAACAACTCTATTAGTCAATCGGGCTTAACAGACATCTACAGAATATTCCATCCTAAGACAGCTGAATTTACCTTCTTCTCCTCAGCCCATGGATCCTTCTCTAAAATAAATCACATCCTAGTTCACTGGGATAATCTTAACAAATATAAAAAAGTGGATATAATCCATATATTCTATCAGATCATAATGCTATGAGCTTAGCAATCAACAACAAGAGAAACAAAAGAAACTACTCAAATACTTGGAAATTAAATAACTACCTCTTAAATGAAGGATGGGCAAAAGAGGAAATGAGAGCAGAAATAAAGAAGTTCTTTGAATTGAACGAGAATGAGGAAACAACATACTGAAACCTCTGGACAGTATGAAGGCATACTTAAGAGGTAAATTTATATCACTGAGTGCATACATCAAAAATCTAGAAAGAGATCAGATAAATAGCCTTATGCTTCAACTCAAACAACTACAAAAGGAGGAACAGTCCAACCCCAAATCTAACAGAAGACAAGAAATTACCAAAATCAGAGCTGAAATCAATGAAATTGAGAACAAAAAAAAAAAACTATACAAACTATTAACGAAACTAAGAGTTGGTTCTTTGAAAGAGCGAACAAAATCGACAGACCACTGGCCAATCTCACCAAAAGGAAGAAAGAAATGAAGCAAATCAACAAAATCAAAGATGAAAATGGGGACACCACCACAAACTCATCCAAGATCCAGAAGATTATCAGAATGTATTTTGAAAATTTATACTCTGCCAAGTTTGATAATCTGGAGGACATGCACAGTTTCTTGGACACACAGGACTTCCCCTCCTTAACACAGGAGGACATTGAAAATCTAAACCAACCTATCACAGCGAAATTGAAGCAGCAATCAAAGCTCTCCAAAAAAAGAAAAGCCCAGGTCAAGATGGATATATGGCAAAATTCTACCAAGCCTTCACAGAAAAACTAACACCAATCCTCTACAAGCTCTTCCAGGAAATTGATAGAGTGGGATCTTTTTATGAAGCAAATATTACACTGATTCCAAAATCAAACAAAGAGTTGTCAAGAAAAGAAAACTACAGACCAATTTCCCTGATGAATATTGATGCAAAAATCCTTAATAAAATTTTAGCTAATTGGATACAAAAACACATTAAAAAGGTAATTCATCATGATCAAGTGGGCTTCATTCCAGGAAAACAAGGCTGGTTCAACATATGCAAATCAATAAATGTAATTCACCACATAAATAGAATTAAAAACAAAAATCATATAATCATATCAAGTGATACAGAGAAGACATTTGATAAAATTCAACACCACTTTATGCTCAAAACTTTGGAGAAGATAGGGATCAAGGGAAGATACTTTAACTGTGTCAGATCCATTTACGACAGACCCATAGCCAACATTATCCTTAGTGGAGAAACACTGAAAGCACTCCACTGAATTCAGGAACAAAACAAGGCTGTCCGCTATCCCCACTCTTGTTCAATGTAGTCCTTGAAACCCTTGCCAGAGCTATCAGGCAAGACAAGGAAATCAAATGTATTCGTATAGGAAAAGAGGAAGTTAAGTTATCTCTATTTGCTGATGAAATAATTCTATACCTAGGAGACCCAATAACATTGGCCAGAAAACTCTTAGAGCTTATAGGAGTTTTCAGCAAAGTAGCCGGCTACAAGATCAACTCCAGTAAATCACTAAGTTTCTTTACTCCAGCAACAAATCCGCAGAAGAAGAAATCAGGAAATCTTTCCCATTCACCATCTCCTCCAAAAAAATGAAATAGTTGGGCATTAACCTTATAAAGGATGTTAAGGACCTCTACAAAGAAAACTATCAAACACTAAAAAAAGAAATTACAGAAGACCTGAGTAGATGGAAAAACATTCCATATTCATGGTTAGGCAGAATCTATGTAATCAAAATGGCTATTCTACCCAAAGCCCTATACAGATTCAATGCAATCCCCATCAAGATACCTATGGCATTCTTCACAGATATAGAAAAAGCAATTTTCAAGTTCATATGGAATAACAAGAGACCCAGACTAGCTAAAACATTACTCTATAGAAAGAAAGAAGTAGGGGGTATCTCAATCCCTGACCTGAAATTATACTACAGAGCCGTAGCAGCAAAAACAGCATGGTATTGGTATCAAAAAGAACCGAAGATCAGTGAAACAGAATAGAAGATCCTGAGGCAAAACCCTATATATTTAATTATTTGATATTTGATAAAGGGGGCAAAAGCATAATGTGGAACAAAGATAGCCTGTTCAACAAATGGTGTTGGAAAAACTGGACAGCCATATGTAGGCAACTGAAGCTGGATCCTTATCTTTCACCCTGCACAAAAATTAAATCAAAATGGGTCAAAGACCTGGATACTAAGCCAACAGCTTTAAACTTACTAGAAAAAGAAGTAGGGTCAACATTACAGCATATAGGAGTCGGCAGCTACTTCCTTAACAATACCCCCATGGCTCAAACTGTAAAATCAAGAATAAATGAATGGGATGCAATTTAACTAAAAAGTTTTTGCACAGCTAAAGATCTAGTCAAGAGCATCAAGAGAGAATATACAGAATGGGAGAAAACCTTTGGCTGCTACACCTCGGACAGAGGGCTAATATCCAGAATATATAAAGAACTAAAGAAACTAAACACCAAATTTACAAATAACCCAATCAATAAATGGGCTATGGATCTATAAAGAAACTTCTTTCTGGAGGAAGTCCAGAAAGTCCATAAATATAGGAGAAAACGCTCTATATCATTATCTATAATGTAAATGCAAATCAAAACTTCAATGAGATACCACCTCACTCCTGTTAGAGTGGCAAAAATGAAAAATTCTAACAACAACAGATGCTGGAGGGGCTGTGGGAAAAGAGGAACACTGTTACACTGCTGATGGGACTGCAAACTGGTTCAGACACTATGGAAAGCAGTGTGGAGAATCCTCAAAAAATTAAGAATTGAACCGCCTTATGACCCACGTATCCCACTCCTGGGGATTTTCCCAAAAGAGTTAGAATCAGCATATTATAGTGATATGGCTTCATCAATGTTTATAGCAGCTCAATTTCCTATAGCTAGACTATGGAACCAACCCAGATGCCCCTCACTCAATGAGTGGATACAACAACTTTGGTACTTACATACAATGGAATACTACTCAGCCATTAGAAAAGATGATATTATGACTTTTGCAGCCAAATGGATGGAGATGGAAAGAATTATGCTAAGTGAAGTATCCCAATCTCAGAGTCTCAAGGGTGGAATGGTATCTCTCATCTGTGGAAGCTAGAATATATGGGAATCTGTTGGGGATTCCCCCAACATGAGGTCCAGCTGGCTTGTAGAAGAATTGGTGGTAAACAACTCTGACCCAGCTGGCTTGTATCTTCCTTAGTGACCGCAGGACTAAGCTATTTGGTCACTCATTAGTACAACTGGATAAACGTGTTTGCATTGTACCCCTATTGGCTATTGTAATGGATAAATAGAGCAGCGACTAATCAGGTAGAAGAAGCAGCCCTGTCCAGGAGCAAGCAAGCAAGTGAGCAAGCAAGCAGCCCTGTCCTGAAGCAGTCAGAGAAGAAGCATGGAAGAAGCAAGCAGCAGTTAGGAGGAAAGCAGAGAGACCACCGCCTGCTGCCTGAGAGAGTCAGAGAGGCAGCAGCAGCAGCAGAGACGGTAGAGAGATCAGCAGTGGTAGAAGATGCAGGCAGTAAGAGCCTCGGCTGCAGAAATAAGGACTCTGGTATGGCAATAGAAACAAGGACTCTGAATGTGATTAGCCTTGACTCTAAATGTAATGCCTTAAGGGCCTAGACTCAAAGAGAGGGAAGGCGGGAAGCGCCTGGAGGCCTTTAGTGGCGGTAAAGGGAGAAATAAAGTGCTTGAAGAACTTAAGAGCAAATGGGTCTAGTTGAATGCTTTGTCCGGTCCCTGCCGGCCGGGACCGGACAGGAAACCAGGATGTTAGACAGCTAAGCTAATAATAACTTTAAATTGTATGATTCTCAATGCAACAGGGAGATGACTCCCTAGGATACTTGGAGTCATAAGGAGGGGGATAGGGGAGGGTGAAGGAAAAACTCCTAGGAGACTGGAGAGTGGGAATATGGGGGACTCATCTCAGAAGGAGATCTTTTCCCTCCACAAGATATCCATTTAACTCACGATTCTTCTGGGGGAAGCAGGAACAGGGGGAACCCAAGCTGGACATCCATGATATGGCATTAGCCCTGGATAACTATATATACAATGGTTCTTGAATGTTTGATAATGTTTCCCCCTCAATTGTATCTCTATATCCATCTAAAAAAAAAAAAGAAAAAAAGAATGAAATAGTCTTGTTATACTAGCTGTAGCAAAAATGTTATATGGCACAGACCTTAGAGGAAAACTAAGCTTTGTAAGAAGGTAATGGGAGCTTTCAGGATTCCGCATGCTTTCTCTGTCAGCATCCAGAGATAACATATTCACCTCTCTTCTAATATAGTAAGTGCTCAATAAAGATTG
This sequence comes from Aplodontia rufa, assembly GCA_004027875.1. Classification (NCBI taxonomy): domain Eukaryota; kingdom Metazoa; phylum Chordata; class Mammalia; order Rodentia; family Aplodontiidae; genus Aplodontia; species Aplodontia rufa. Next base: position 9,438 of record PVKS010052104.1, read on the forward strand.
AATTGATGAGTGAACTTAATTGAAGTGTATATTAATGTGGGCTGAAGAGGTGGCTCAGCAGTAGACTGTATGGCTGTCATGGAGGAAAACCTGGATTCAAACCCAGCACCACATGCAGAACTTAGTAGCCAAAAAACCAAAACCAGATAAAAAATAAATAGATAAAATTAACTTTCTCTTTCTTTCTACCTTTTTTTTTAAAGAGCATATCAATGCATAACTGAATGCTTTCTCTCAATTTTTAGCTTAAACTACATTAAAAAATCAGAAAAAGCTAAGTCTTGGAGAGGTATTTTAGTATGCTTTTTCACCATTGTGAACAAAAGATTTGACAAGAACAATTTTGGAGGATGAAAGTTTATTTGGGGCTTAGTTTCAGAAGTCTCAGTCCATAGACAGCTAACTCCTTGACTCTGGGCCCAAGTGTGGCAAAACATCATGGTGGAAAAGAAAGCAGCTCAGGACATGACAGAGAAAGTGCCCTTACCACAGACAAAATTAGAACACAAAGGCATGCCCTGAGTGACTCTTCTTCCAGTTACCCTACGACTACAGTGACCACTTACTAAAACCCTATCAGTATCAATTCACTGATTAGGTTAAGGTTCTCATAAACGAATCATTTCATCTTTGAACTTTTGTGGAAAACCTCATATCTAAATCATAACAAGAGGTAAAGTTTTAAATCATAAAATGAAAAAGTGTCTACAAAGTATTAAGAAGTTATTAAGTGCAAAGAAAACAGTTTTTATAAATGTGAGGTGAAGACTTTAGTCAAATAAGTGGCTCCATAAAATTTAACATATAGAAGATTGGCAAATAAATGGCACTTGTTAAGAATTTAGTAATCAGAGAAATTCAAATGAAAACTACGTTAAAATATCACCTCACACCAGTCAGAATGGCAAAAATGAAGAAAATAAACAACAAGAGATGCTGGAGGGGCTGTGGAGAGATAGGCACACTAACACACTGTTGGTGGAGCTGCAGACTGGTACAGCCCCTCTGGAAAGCAGTGTGGAGAATCCACAATATGATCGTGCTATTCCTCTCCTGGGTATTTTTCCAGGGGATTTAGAATCAGCACATTATAGTGACACAGCAATATCTATGTTCATAGCAGCTCAATTTATAGTAGATAAATCTTGGAAACAACCCAGATGTCCCTCACTGGATGAATGGATCCAAAAGCTGTGGTATATATATACCATGGAATTTTACACAGCAATTAGAAACAACAATATTGCAGCCTTTGAAGGTAAATGGATGGCTATGGAAGAAATTATGCTGAGTGAAATCAGCATAACCCAGAGAACCAAGGGTCAAATGTCTTCACTCATCTGTGGAGGCTGGAACTAGACCCTGCCATTAAGAAAGGTGGTCTATTATCATGTGTTAAATCCAGATAAGGTGTAATGTTACACAGCCTAATACATTTTTAGAGATGTGGGAAG
>PVKS010052105.1:0-10890 GCA_004027875.1 Aplodontia rufa
CCGGATTCTCCTCACCCCTCCAAGCCGAAGAGTGCAGGATCAACCACCACTGCGACCCCCCACTTTGTAACAGGAACGAGCAGCCTCCTCTCAATGCGACAGAAAGGAAAGGAGTGGGAGACTCGCCAGGGACAGACCTCCCAGGCCAACCCACCCCACGCAGGGTGGCGGCCAGCAGGAAGAGAGGGGTCAAGTGACTCTCGGAGGTTCCGGTGGACACGACCCCTGGGAAAAATGTGCTGTGGTGCTGCCCCCCGGGTTTGGCGGAGCAACCCTTCCCCACCAAACTTTCCTCTCTTTCTCCCATTCTCCACCCCGTCCTAGCCACAGAGGAAGTGCACCCGGGAGGAATGTTAAAGAGGATGGAGAAGAAGTGCGGGAAAGGGTCGTCACCTCCCAAAGGTTGCCGGCTTCTCCATGCCCCTCCATGACGAGGAGGGGATGATCAACACCATGGCAACCCCCAGCTTCGTAACAGGAACCAGCACCCTTTTACCCCCACAATGGGAAGGCCCGGGAGAATGGCCAGGGACTGACCTCACCCTCCAGCCGGTCCCTAATGGGCAGCGACCACCAGAAAGAGAGGCTCCACGTGACTCTCAAAGGTCACGCTGGACATGCCCCTGGGAACAGGGCACCACTTAGAGCATCCAGGGCTTGGTGGACCAACCCTTCCCCACCGACCTTTCCTCTCTCTCTCCCCTTCCCATCCACGGAGGTTGTGCCCCAGGGTTGAGTAAAAAGAGGATGGAGTAGAACTGCGGGAATAAGTCGTCACCCCCCACCGGGTGCCGGTTTCTTCACACCCCTCCAAACCAATGAGGGCAGGATCAATCACCATGGTGACACTCCCTTCATAAGTGGACAAGCACCATCCTGCCAACGCAATGGGAAGGAAAGGGGTGCAAGACCCGCCAGGGACTGACCACCCCCCCAAACCCGGCAACCCGCAGGGCGGCTCCCAGCAGGAAGAGAGGGGCCAAGTGACTCTCGGAGGTGAAGTTGGACAAACCCCCTGGGAACACGGTGGCAGGGGGTGGCACCTCGGGCTTGGCGGAGCAACGCTTCCCCATGGAACTTTTCTGTCTCTCTCCCCTTCACGACCCCGTTTCAGCCCTGGAAGCCATGCCCCTGTGCAGAGTGAAAAGAGGATGGAATAGAAGTGCAGGAAAGGGTCGTCACCTCCCACCGGCTGCCGGCTTCTACTCCCCCTCCAAGACCAGGAGGGCAGGATCAACAACCATGGTGATCCCCCTCTTCCTAAGGAGAACGAACACCCTCCTGCCCCCGCAATGGGAAGAAAAGGCGTGAGAGACCCGCTAGGTACTGACCTCCTCCATCAACTCGTCCCCGGCCGGGGGGGTGTTCAGCAGGAAGAGAGGAGTCAAGCAACGTTCGGAGGTCCAGGTGCACAAGCCTCCTGGGAACAAGGCATGCAGTGTTTCCCCCCGAGCTTGACGAAGCAACCATTCCCCACTGACCTTTCCTCTCTCTCTCCCATTCCCGACCCCGTTCCAGCCTCTGAGACTGTGTCCCCGGTCGGAGTGGAAAAGAGGATGGAGAAGAAGTGCGAGAAAGGGTCGTCACCACCCACAGGGTGCCGGCGTTACCCCACCCCATGAAGCCGAGAGGGCAGGAGCAACCAACATGGCGACGCCCCACTTTGTAACGGGAATGAGTACCCTCCTCCCCCCGCGTTGGGACGGAAAGTCACGCGAGACCCGCCAGGGCCATTCTTCCATCCCCACCCAATCCCCTGCCGGTCGGCGGCGGGCAGGAAGAGAAGGGCAAAGCGAGGCTCAGAGGTACTGGTGGACATGCCCCCTGGGAACAGGGCACCGCTGAGCGCATCCAGGCCTTGTTGGACCAACCCTTCTCCACCGACCATTCCTCTCTCTCTCCCCTTCCCAGCCCCGGTGGCTGTGCCCCAAGGCTGAGTGAAAGAGGATGGAGTAGAAGTGCGGGAATAAATCGTCACCCCCCACCGGGTGCCGGTTTCTTCACACCCCCCTAAACCAACGAGGGCAGGATCAATCACCATGGTAACACCCCCTTCATAACTGGAACGAGCACCATCCTGCCACCGAGACGGGAAGGAAAGCCGTGTAAGACCCGCCAGGGACCGACCACCCCCCCAAACCCGGCAACCCACCGGGCGGCGCCCAGCAGGAAGAGAGGGGCCAAGTGACTCTCAGAGGTGAAGTTGGACAAGCCCCCTGGGAACAGGGTACCAGGGAGTTGCACCCTGGGCTTGGTGGAGCAACACTTCCCCACCAACCTTTCCTCTCTCTCTCCCCTTCAGGACACCTCCCAGCCCTGGAGTCTGTGCACACGGTTGGAGTGGAAAAGAGGATGGAGAAGAAGTGTGGGAAAGGGTCGTCACCACCCACAGGGTGCCGGCTTCTCCATGCCCCTCCATCCGAGGAGGGGAGAATCAAACACCATGGTGACCACCAGCTTCGTAACAGGAACCAGAACCCTTCTGCCCCAGCGATGGGAAGCCCGAGAGACTGGCCAGGGACTGACCTCACCCCCCACAAGGCCCCCCGCTGGGCATCGCCCAGCAGGAAGAGAGGGGCCAAGTGACTCTCAGAGATCACGTTGGACAGGAATCCTGGGAACAGGGCGCCTCTGAGCTCATCTCGGGCTTGGCGGAGCAACACTTCCACACAGACCTTTACTCTCTCTCTTTTTCCCGACCCCGACCCAGCCCTGGAGGCTGTACCCCAGGTGGAGTGGAAAAGAGGATGGAGAAGAAGTGCGGGAAAGGGACATCACTGCCCACCGGGTGCCGGCTTCTCCCCGCCCCTCCAGGCAGAGGAGTGCAGGATCAAACACCACTGCCACCCCCCACTTTGTAACAGGAACCACCAGCCTCCTCTCACCACGACGGATGGGAAACGCTTGGGAGACTCGCCAGGGACCGACCTCCCAGCCCAACCCGCCCCACTCCGGGCGGCGGACAGCAGGAAGAGAGGTACCAAGTGACTCTCGGTGGTCACCTTAGCCACGCCCCCTAGGAAAAAGGCGTCAAGGAGCTGCACCCCTTACGTGGTGGAACAGCCCTTCCACACCAACCTTTCCTCTCTCTCTCCCCTTCCCGACCCCGTCCCAGCAACGGAAGCTGTGACCCAGGGTGGATTGGAAAAGAGTATGGAGAACAAGTGTGGGAAACGGACCTCACCGCCCACCAGCTGCTGGATGCTCCTGGTCCCTCCAAGCCTAAGAGGGCAGGGTCAACCACCACGGCGACCCCCCACTTTGTAATGGGAAAGAACACACTCCTTTCTCCGAGACGGGAAAGAAAGGGACGGGATACCCGCCAGGGACTTATCTCCACCCCTAACCGCCCCCTGTCTGGCGGCGCCAACAGGAAGAGACAGGCAAAGCGATGCTGGGAGGTCCCAATGGACACTTCCCCTGGGACCAGGGCCCCTTCAAGCGGCACCCTGGGCTTGGCGGAGCAACGCTTCCCCACAGACCTTTTCTCTCTCTCTCCCCTTCCTGACCCCTTCTCAGACCTGGAAGCCATGCCCCCGGGCGGAGTGAAAAGAGGATGGAGTAGAAGTGCAGGAAATGGTCCTCACCTCCCACCGGTTGCCGGCTTCTACCCACCCCTCCAAGACCAGGAGGGCAGGATCAACAACCATGGTGATCCCCCTCTTCCTAAGGGGAACGAATACCGTCCTGCCCCTGTGAAGGGAAGAAAAGGCGTGAGAGACCCGCTAGGTACCGAACTCCCTCATTAACCTGTCCCCGGTTGGGTGGCGTTCAGCAGGAAGAGAGGGGTCAAGCGACGTTCGGAGGTCCAGGTGCACAAGCCTCCTGGGAAGAAGGCGTGGCAGAGTGGCCCCCAAGCTTGGGGAAGTAACCCTTCCCCACCGACCTTTCCTTACTCTCTCCCATTTCCGACCCCGTCCCAGGTCCAGAGGATGTTCACTCGGGCAGAATGTTAAAGAGGATGGAGAAGAAGCGCGGGAAAGGGTCGTCACTGCCCACAGGTTGCGGGCTTCTCCATGCCCCTCCAAGCCGAGGAAGGGAGGATCAACCACAACGACGACCCCCCACTTCGTAACAAGTATGAGCAGTCTCCTCTCACCGCCACGGAAGAAAAGGCGTGGGAAACTCCTCAGGGACCGAACTGCTAGCCCAACCCGCCCCACGCCGGGCGGCAGACAGCAGGAAGAGAGGGGCCAAGTAATTCTTGGAAGTCATTTTAGACATGAATGCTAGGAACAGGGCGCCTCGGAGCGGCACCCCGGGCTTGGCGGTGCAACACTTCCCCACCGAACTTTCCTCTTTCTCTCCCCTTCCCGACCCTGTCCCAGCCCCGGAGGCTGTGCCCCAGGTCTGAGTGAAAAGAGGATGGAGTAGAAGTGCGGGAAAAGTGTCGTTATCGCCAACCAGGTGCCGGAGTCTCCCCGCGCCTCCAAGCCAATGAGGGCAGGAACAACCACCACGGTGACTCCCCACTCATAACGTAATCCAGCACACACCTGCCCCCGCGATGGGAAGGAGAGCAGTGCGAGTCTGGCCAGAGACCGAACTCCCCCCTACCTCGCCCCATGCCCGGCGGCGGACAGCAGGAAGAGATGGGCCAAATGACTCCCAGAGGTCCCGGTGGACATGCCTCCTGGGTATAATGTGCTATGGATCGGCCCACCGGACTTGGCGGAGCAACCCTTCCCCACCGACCTTTCATCTCTCTCTCCCCTTCCCGACCCTTCCCAGCCCCGGAGGTTGTGCCCCCAGGCTGAGTGAAATGAGGATGGAGTAGAAGTGCGAGAAAGGGTCTTCACCCCCAACCGGGTGCCGGCTTCTTCACACCCTTCCAAACCAAGGAGGGCAGGATCAATCACCAAGGTGAATCCCCTTCTTAATGGGAACGAGCACCCTCCTGGACCCGCGAGTGGAAGGAAAGGCATGCGAGACCAGCTATGGACCGACCTCCCCCCACATCCGGCCCATCACTGGCGGCGCACAGCAGGAAGAGTGGGGCCAAGTGATCTCAGAGGTCACATTGTACACACCCACTAGGAACAGGGTGCCAGGGAATGGCACCCTGTGCATGGCAGAGCAACACTTCCCCACCAAACTTTCCTTTCTCTCTCCCATTCCTGATACCTCCCAGCCCAGGAGGCTTTGCCCACGGACGGAGTGGAAAGCAGGATGGAGAAGATGTGTGGGAATGGGTCATCACCGACCACAGTTTGATGGCTTTTCCCCACCCCTCCAAGCCGAGGAGGGCAGGATCAACCACCATGGCGACCCCCAGCTTAGTAACGGGTACCAGCACCCTCCTGCCCCCGCGACGGGAAGGCCCGGACGACCCGCCAGGGCCCAACTTCCATCCCCACCCAATCCCCTGCCGGTGGGCGGCGGGCAGGAAGAGAGGGGCAAAGCGAGGCTCAGAGGTCCTGGTGGATATGCCCCCTGGGAACAGGGCACCGCTGAACGCATCCAGTGCTTGGTGGACCAACCCTTCCCCACCGACCTTTCCTCTCTCCCCTTCCCAGCCCCGGAGGCTGTGCCCCAGGGCTGAGTGAAAAGAGGATGGAGTAGAAGTGCAGGAATAAGTCGTCACCCCCCACCAGGGGCCGGTTTCTTCACATACTTCCAAACGAACGAGGGCAGGATCAATCACCTTGGTGACACCCCCTTCATGAGTGGAACGAGCACCATCCTGCCACCGCGATGGGAAGGAAAGGCTTGCAGGACCCGCCAGCGACTGACCAACCCCCAAACCCGGCAACCTGCTGGGCGGCACCCAGAGGGAAGAGAGCGGCCAAGTGACTCTCAGAGGTGAAGTTGGACAAGACACCTAGGGAACAGGTTGCCAGGGAGTGGCACACCGGGCTTGGTGGAGCAACACTTCCCCACCAATCTTACCTCTCTCTCTCCCCTTCAGGACACCTGTGCCCATGGGCAGAGTGGAAAAGAGGATGGAGAAGAAGTGCCGGAAAGGGTCATCACCAAACACAGGGTGCTGGCTTCTCCATGCCTTTCTAAGCCGGAGAGGGCAGGAGAAACCACCACGATGTATCCCTCTTTGTAATAGGAATGAGAACCCACCTCCCCCCGCGACGTGAACTAAAGGCGTGCGAGACCAGCCAGGGCCTGACCTCGAACCCCACCCCATCCCTTGCCTGTCGGCAGCGGGCATGAAGAGAGGGGCCAAGCGAGGCTCGGAGGTCCTGGTGGACACGTCCCCTGGGGACAGGGTGCCTCTGAGCGCATCCAGGACTTGGTGGAGCAAACCTTCCCCACCGACCTTTCCTCTCTCTCTCTCTCTTTCCCGAACCTTCCCAGCCCCGGAGGCTGTGTCCCCAGGCTAGGTGAAAATAGGATGGAGTTGAAGAGCGGGAAAGGGTTGTCACCCCCCACAGGTTGTGGGTTTCTTCACACCCCTCCAAATCAACGAGGACAGAATCAATCACCATGGTGACACCCCTTCGTAACTGGAACGAACACCCTCCTGCCACCACGACAGGAAGGAAAGGCGTGCAAGACCTGCCAGGGACTGAACTCCCTCCTCACCTGGCCCCCCGCCAGGTGGCCCCCAGCAGGAAGAGAGGGGCCAAGTGAATCTCTGAGGTCAAGTTGGATAGGCCCCTGGGAACAGGGTGCCAGGGAACGGCACCCCGGGCTGGCGGAGCAACACTCCTCACCGACCTTTCCACTCTCTCTCCCCTTCGCAAATCCTGGGAGCCCTGGAGGCTGTGCCCCCAGGCCCAGTGGAAAAGAGGATGGAGAAGAAGTGCAGGAAAGGGGATTCACTGCCCACAGAGTGCTGGCTTCTCATCGCCCCTCCAAGCCAACGAGGGCAGGATCAACCACCACGGTGACACCCCACTTTGTAACGGGATGAGCACCCTCCTCCTCCAGCAATGAGAAGGAAAAGCACGCGAGACCCGCCACGGACCGACCAACCCCCGCACACCACCCCGGGCGGAGGCTAGCAGGAATAGAGGGGCCAAGTGAATCTCGGAGGTCCTGCTGGACACGCCCCCTGGGAAAAAGCGATGTGGAGCGACACCCCAGGTTTGGCGGAGCAACCCTTCCCCACCGACCTTTCCTCTCTCTCTCCTGTTCCCGAACCTTCCCAGCCAAAGAGACTGTTCCTCCAGGCTGCATGAAATGAGGATGGAGTAGAATTGTGGGAAAGGGTCGTCACCCCCGACCGGGTGCCGGCTTCCTCACACCCCTCCAAATGAAAGAGGGCTGGATCAATCACCACGGTGAACCCCCTTCATAACGGGAACAAGCACCATCCTGGACCCGCGACGGAAAGGAAATGCGTGCGAGACCCGCTAGGGACCGACCTCCCCCACATCCGGCCCCCAGCCGGCGTCGCCCAAAAGGAAAAGTGGGGCCAAGTAACTCTCAGAGGTCAAGGTGGACAGCTCCCTGAGAACAGGGTTCCAGGGAGCTGCACCCCGGCCTTGGAGGAGCAATCCTTCCCCACCGACCTTTCCTCTCTCTCTCCCCTTCCCGACCCCGTTCCAGCCCCGGAGGCTGTGCCCCAGAGTGGATTGGAAAAGAGGATGGAAAACAATTGTGGGAAAGTGTCCTCTCCGCCAACCGGCTGCTGGATTCTCCTCGACCCTCAAACCAAATAGGGCAGGATCAACCACCACGACGACCCCCCACTTTGTAACAGGAAAGAACACACTCCTGCCTCCGCGATGGGAAAAAAATGCACGTGAGACCCTCAGGGACGGTTCTCCACCAACAACCGCCCCCGTCGGTCGGCACTACCAGGAAGAGAGTGGCAAAGCGATGCTGGCAGGTCCTGGTGGACACGGCCCCAGGGGACAGGACGTCTCTGAGTGCATTCAGGACTGGGCAGAGCAACCCTGCCCCACCGACCTTTCCTCTCTCTCTCTTTCCCGAACGTTCCCAGCCCCGGAGGCTGTGCCCCCAGGCTGAGTTAAAATAGGATGGAGTAGAAGTGCGGGTAAGTGTCGTAAACCCCCAGAGGGTGCCGGTTTCTTCCCACCCCTCCAAATCAACAAGGGCAGAATCAGGAAGAGAGGGGCCAAGTGAATCTCCGAGGTCAAGTCGGACAAGCCCCCTGGGACCAGGGTGCCAGGGAATGGCACCCCGGGCTGGCAGAGAAACACTCCCCACCAACCTTTCCTCTCTCTCTCCCCTTCCCGACACTTCGGAGCCCTGGAGGCTGTGCCCCCATGATCAGTGGAAAAGAGGATGGAGAAGAAGTGCAGGAAAGGGGATTCACTGCCCACAGGGTGCTGGCTTCTCCCCGCTCCTCCAAGCCAACGAGGGCAGGATCAACCACCACTGTGACACCCCACTTTCTAACAGGATGAGCACACTCCTCCCCTCACGATGGGAAAGAAAAGCACGCGAGACCCACCACGGACTGACCTCTGCCCGCACACCACCCTTGCCAGGCGGAGGCCAGCAGGAATAGAGGGCCAAGTGAATCTTGGAGGTCCCGGTGCACATGCCCTCTTTGAAAAAGGCGCTGTGAAGCGGTCCCCGGGTTTGGCGGAGCAACCCTTACCCACCGAACTTTCCTCTCTATCTCCTGTTCCCAACCCTTCCAAACCCTGGACTCTGTGCCCCTGGGCTGAGTGAAATGAGGATAGAGTAGAAGTGCAGGAAAGGGTCGTCACCCCCAACCGGGTGCCGGCTTCTTCGCCCCTCCAAGCAACAATTCCCCACCAACCTTTCCTCTCTCTCTCCCCTTCAGGACACCTCCCAGCCCTGGAGGCTGTGCCCCCGGGCGGAGTGGAAAAGAGGATGGAGAAGAAGGCCAGAAATGGTCGTCACCACCCACAGAGTGCCGGCTTCTCCCCGCCCCTCCAAGCAGAGGAGTGCAGGATCAACCACCACTGCAACACCCCAATTCGTAACAGGAACCAGCAGCCTCCTCTCACCGCGACAGAACGGAAAGGCGTGGGATACTCACCAGGGACCAACCTCACAGCCCAATCCGCCCCACGCCGGGCGGCGTACAACAATAAGAGATGGGCCAAGAGACTCTCGGAGGTCACGGTAGACACGCCCGCTAGCAACAGGGAGCCACGGAACGGCATCCCGGTCTTGGCAGAGCAACACTTCCCCACCAAACTTTTCTCTTTCTCTCCTCTCCCCGACCCCGTCCCAGCCCCGGAAGCTGTGCCCTTAGTGGATTGGAAAAGAGGATGGAGAACAAGTGCGTTAATCAGTCGTCACCGCCCACCGGCTGCCGGATTCTCTTTGCCCCTCCAAGCCAAAGAGGGCAGGATAAACCACCACGGAGACCCCCACTTTGTAACGGGAAAGAGCACACTCTTGCCTCCACGACAGGAAAGAAAGGCACACGAGACCCGCCAGGGACCAATCTCCCCTCACAAAACGCCCCCTGTTGGGCCGCGCCCACAGGAAGAGACAGGCAAAGCGATGCTGGGAGGTCCCGGTGGACATGTCCCCTGGGAACAGGGCCACTTCAAGCGGCACCCCAGGCTTGGCGGAGCAACGCTTCCCCACGGACCTTTTCTCTCTCTCTAACCTACCGGACCCCATATCTGCCCTGGAAGCCATGCCCCTGGGCGGAGTGAAAAGAGGATGGAATAGAAGTGCAGGAAAGTGTCGTCACCTCCCACCGGCTGCCAGCTACCACCCAGCCCTCCAAGACCAGGATGGTAGGATCAACAACCATGGTGATCCCCTCTTCCTAAGGGGAACGAACACCCTTCTGCCCCCACAAAGGGAAGAAAACGCGTGAGAATCCTGCTAGGTACAAACCTCCCCCATCAACCCGTCCCCAGCTGGGGGGGCGTTCAGCAGGAAGAGAGGGGTCAAGGGATGTTCGGAGGTCCAGGTGCACAAGCCCCCTGGGAACAAGGAGCCGCAGAGCGGCCCCCCGAGCTTGGCGAAGCAACACTTCCCCACCGACCTTTCCTCTCTCTCTCCCATTCCCGACCCTGTCCCAGCCTCTGAGACTGTGCCCCCGGGCGGAGTGGAAAAGAGGATGGAGAAAAAGTGCGAGTAAGGGTTGTCACCACCCACAGGGTTCTGGCTTCACCCCGCCTCTCGAAGCCGAATGGGGCAAGAGCAACCAACATGGCGACGCCCCACTTTGTAACAGGAAAGAGCACCAGCCTCCCCCCGTGTTGGGAAGGAAATTCACACGAGACCTGCCAGGGCCCAACTTCCATCCCCACCCAATTCCCTGCCAGTCAGCAGCGGGCAAGAAGAGAGGGGCAAAGCGAGGCTCGGAGGTCCTGTTGGACATGCCCCCTGAGAACAGGGCATCGCTGAGTGCATCCAGGGCTTGGTGGACCAACCCTTCCCCACCGACCATTCCTCTCTCTCTTCCCTTCCCAGCCCCGGAGGCTGTGCCCCAAGGCTGAGTGAAAAGAGGATGGAGTAGAAGTGCAGGAATAAGTCGTCAACCCCCACCGGGTGCCGGTTTCTTCACACCCCTCCAAACCAACGAGGGCAGGATCAATTACCAAGGTGACACCCCGTTCATAACTGGAACGAGCACCATCCTGTCACTGCGATGGGAAGGAAAGGCGTGCACTGACCACCCCCCCAAACCCGGCAACCAGCCAGGCGGTGACCAGCAGGAAGAGAGGGGCCAAATGACTCTCGGAGGTGAAGTTGGACAAGCACCCTGGGAATAGGGTGCAAGGGAGCGGCACACCGGCCTTGGCAGAGCAACAATTCCCCACCAACCTTTCCTCTCTCTCTCCCCTTCAGGACACCTCCCAGCCCTGGAGGCTGTGCCCACGGGCGGATTGGAAAAGAGGATGGAGAAAAAGTGCAGGAAAGGGTCGTCACCACCCACAGGGTGCCGGCTTCTCCATGCCCCTCCAACTCGAGGAGGGGACGATCAAACACCATGGCGAAACCCAGCTTCATAACAGGAACCAGCAC
>PVKS010052106.1:0-10898 GCA_004027875.1 Aplodontia rufa
TGGTGATGGTGGAGAGGTGGTGATGGTGATGGTGATGGTGATAATGATGGAGATAGTGGTGATGATGATGGTGATGATGGTTTTGGTGATGATGGAGATGACAGTGATGGTGATGATGGTGATGACAGAGATGATGATGGTGATGGTGAAGATCATGATGGTGGAGATGGTGGTGGTGATGATGGTGATGATGGTTTTGGTGATGATGGAGATGACAGTGATGGTGATGATGGTGAAGGTGATTAAGTTCTTACTGTGTCCCCGAAAGTATTTCATATGCATTATCTTGTTGACTGTTGTGCTATTATTTCCCTATTGGTAAATGAACTAAAACGTGTGAAACTATGGAGAATAAGGTAAACACACAAAATCCACAATGTTAATTATAATTATCTGAAGCAAGAAAACTAAGACTTAAAAGAAGGAAAGCAACATGCTCTGTATGTGTGTGTGTATGTGTGTGTGGGAGTGTGTGTGTATGTGTGTGTATGCATGTATGTATGTGTGAGTGTGTGTGTATGTGTGTGAGAGTGTGTGTATGTATGTGTGTGTGAGCATGTGTGTGTGTGCATATGTGTGTGTATGTGTGTGAGTGTGTGTGTGTGAGTATGGGGGGGTGTATGTGTGTATGTGTTGGGAGTGGGGTCTTGAAACTCAGGCCCCCGACCCCAGCATCTTCTGTGTTGTCACTGTCACTGCCTGTCCTGGAGGGACGTCCCCATTTCTGGCACAGTCACTGCTCACGAACGGCCTGGCTGAACCAGTGCACAAGTGCACAAATGGCCCAGGAAGGACCATGGGAGCAAATGATCCCCAATTAAGACACTCCAGCCAAAGCCTCTGTCCTTCAAGTTTTGAAATGAACATTCCCCAATTTCTGAAATAACTTAGCACAAGCCCAGTGCTGGGAGGGTGGCTGCGCCAAGGGCTCAGGCTTTCTCGGCTGTGCACACAGCCTGTCACCCTGCTGTCCAGCCTCTGTGCTGCCCCACTGGGAACCGTGGTGCATCAGAGAAGGTGGGGACATGTGCCACCCCTTCAGGCTGAGACAGAAAGTGGCCACTTGATGTCCTCACCCGGGTTGCCTTGAGACCACGAGGTTAACCCCACCCCCATCGCATGGGGGAGCAGCCACTCCCACAAACAAGACCTTGGTCCCTGGCTAAGTCAGAATCAAACACTGGCCCTTGTGTTCCGAGGTTCAACTAAGGTCAGTTCAGCTCACGTTTATTCTACGTGGCCTCAAGAGTTGGAAGTCCGGGCTCAGATCTTTGAGAGTCTCAGAATCATGCAGAACTGAGCCTGGGACCCCCTTCAACTCCTCAGTATGCTGAGACCTTTCTATGTCCCTGCCACTCTCAGCACGTTTCCTTGATTGTCATTGCTCCTGACCACCCATGGGAATGGCGGCTTCCAGAAGCTGCGAAGATGGTGACGGCTTCTTCCTTGGTCAAGGTGTGCCAAGCCTCTTCTGTGTGCTGCTCCTTCTGTCTGCAAAGCCTTTCCTGGCCTGGACCCCACCTACCCAACACCTGCTCAGCAGGAGAGTTGGGGAACCACTGGCTTCTCAGTGAAGCCTTCCAGAACCAACAGGGGCGGTCGAGGACTGCCTTTCTTTCAGGGACTCTGCCTGGGGTCCAGTTTCCTTTAAGGAGTGTCTGGACAGGGATCTGCCCAGATCACATGATTCACAGTGACAGAGAGCTCTCCAGAAAAGGACCATGAAGGAGGAGGGTTGCAGGACAGGGGTGGGAGGAGTTACCACGAGCGCTGCCTCAACCTGCTGCACACGGTGGTGCCTCTTAGCACAAACACACCCACAGAGCTGTCCCTCCCAGAAGCCTCGATTACTCCCAGTCAGTCACCCGCTATCTGCCATCCCAGGCCAGGAGGGCAGCCATTGGCCAAGTCTCCAGAGAAGGGGGACAGCTGGGAGCAGTTAACAGCCAATACCCACAGTAGTAGGTGGCGCTGCACCTGGGTGGGCACCCACAGTGTACATGCAGACCCCCAGCCCCACCCCAGCATTTCAGATACGGTGCCCTTGTGACGGTCCCATCACCACCAAGCTCCTCCTTCCAACACACTGTCATGGCGGCTGCATTTGCTCTGACCTTCAACCCCACAGCAACCTCTACAGAGAGCAGAACCCCCAGAACAGCAGTATCAGTCTAGAGCACCCCCAGCCAGGCCCTTGCTTAGGACAGGCTGAGCTACTTCTCTCCCTCTCCCTGGAAGAGGGCGACCTAGCGTATTCAGTGCCACGTGACCTCCCCACACCAGTGGTGTCAGGCTTGGCTGCGAGCAGAGTTGATGGAGGAGTGGAAAGGATGTGTACAAAACCAGAGAGAGGCAAAAAGGTGACCTCTTCAGGAGGCTGGAAAGGTGAGGCCAAGATCTGCCGGCCTTGTTTCTGGATAGGGAGGGGGTGCCACTGGGTTACAAGGGCCCTGTGGGGAAAGCGGACCTGACAGGGAACACTCTGCCCAGGTGCAGCCTGCAGATTCAGCTGCGGCTGGAACTTCACCGGTTTGTAGATCACATCAAGGACCGGGGGTCTTGCTTGTTGCCCTACTCTTCCGCCAGTCATCAAGTGGCTTAGGCAGGTCCTGTCCCTCGGTTTTCTTTCCTCACTTGTAAAAGAGTAGTGTAACACAAAGTGACTTCTGCCTCTCCAAGGCCCCTTTTCTCCGCCTCTGTTTTGGGGTTCCAGCTGGAGGACATTCCCATAACGGGATCCAGCGTGCTGTGCTGGGCCGTGGAGCCTCCACTGTGGCAGGATTTGCCCGAGATGGGGAAAGATGCTCGCACCCACCCAGCCCCCACCACTCTCTCCCCAACCTTAGTCAATAACTAAATCATAACTCAATCTGGTTAATCTTCCTCAGACAAAAGAAGAACGTAAAAATCTCTTAATACGAAGAAAATGGCCTATTTATAACCACTCACAAAATGCCCTGCCTCTCAAGACTCATTTCTTTACGTTTTTTTTTTTTAATTTAGAGCACACTAAATAAATATTTTTAAAAATACACCACCGCACAACTAATTCTGGGTTAATGAAACTCAACATCTGTGGCTTTTCACATCTGATAGAGTTAAAATATTGCCCATTTAAAGCCAGGGATTAATTTGTTTTGACTTATTAATATTGGGTAGCTGTTAAAGTCTACTTTCCTCTCATTTTATGATTTTTTTTCCTGGTCATTAAATAGTGCTGTAGTGTCCTTCAGTGATTCTGGAATCACAGCAACCTCCTTAAACGTCCTGCCATCCAGACAAGCTGTCCTCGCTCACAAACACGCGCTCCTCCTTTTGAACTGAACAAAGTCCCTGCCCACGAAACACCAACCTGGTTTCAGTCCAAACTTCCCAGCAACTTCATGTGATGTCAAAATGAAATCAGAGCAGTTGCCAACACAAACGTGCATCCCACACACGCAGCTCCTCTTGCTGCCGACTCCGGGGCACAGCGTTTAGGACTTAATGTGACTTTTTCTCCCCGGCCATCCAAGCCTCTGGTCACTGCCACCTCCATACCATTTGATTAACACTTGAGACACACTGACGAATTTACAGCCAATTAAACTGAAGTGCTGTTGGTGGGGATCTGGACAAATCCCAGAGTCCAGTCCTACAGGGGTGCGCACGGGGACAGCCTCACCCCAGGTCCAGTCCTACAGGGTTGTGCACGGGGACAGCCTCATCCTGGGTCTAGTCCTACAGGGGTGTGCATGGGGACAGCCTCACCCCAGGTCCAGTCTGATAGGGGCATGCACAGGGTCAGCCTCACCCCAGGTCCAGTCCTACGGGGGTGTGCACCCCGGGTCCAGTCTGATAGGGGTGTACACGGGGACAGCCTCACCCTGGGTCCAGTCCTTCAGCGGTGTGTACAGCGACGCACCCCACATAGCCCTTCTGGAGTTGACAGTGGAGGTCAGGATGTGATAACAGCTCCTTTGACCCTGAAGTGAAGCAGAGGGACATAGGCTGCCCACTAACCCGTGCTGTAGGGCAGGGGTGGGGTGCTTGTCATTGGGCTACCCTAGGCTCTCTGGTCCTCAGTTTCCCCAGTTACAAAATTTGGACAGTGTTCTACTTCATAGGGTTGTTTGGCCAATGGGACTAAGAATAAGTCCTAAGCACAGAGCTTAGCCCAGGGCAAGCGCTCTGGAGGGAACAGGTAAGCGTGACTGCGCAGAGACACTTGGCCGACAAGACTTGGTAAGGGACGCTGGAGCTGCTGCACCGAGGAAGCTCGTCCTGACTGCATGGTGATCCCTTGAGCAGCAACTTTATCAAACCATGTTCTGGGCGTGGGGGAGGCTGCACCATCAGGAAGGGCAGACGCGAATCTCAGAGGGCACCGCTGGGCCAGGACAGCCGCTGGAAGGTTGCACACGGACCCCCTCAGCAGCTGCTTCTGTAACAGCCTGGAAAGGAGCCCCTGGGCCAGCTCTGCAAAATGCTTTCCAAAGCTGAGTGCCAGTCGCGACCGCACTCAGCCCATGGGTAAAACTGCTGTGGCCTCTCTGCCGCGCGACTTCTGATTCCAACTTACGATTTTATTTTATTTTATTTTATTTTATTTTATTTTATTTTATTTTATTTTATTTTATTTATTATTTTTTAAGAGAGAGAGGAGAGAGTGAGAAAGAACCAATTTTACTAATATACCATCTGGCCTTTGTTTCCATGACAGTTGTGAATGTAGGGCTGGGGTTTGAACACAGGTCCTTGTGCCTCACCAGGCAAGCACTCTAACCACTGAGCAACTGCTCCAGGCCCCCCCAAAGGGCCCCCCAAATTATGATTTCTTTTCTTAAAAAACATTTCTTTTTTTTTTTTAAGAAAGAGAGAAGGGCAGTGAGAGAGAGAGAGAATCAATTTTTATTGAGTTTTTCACATGGCTTTCATTTCTCTGACACTTGTGCTGGGGTTTGAACCTGTGTAATCACACTTGCGGGGCAAGCGCCGTAACTGCCAAGCCACCACTCCAGCCCCAAATTATGATTTCTTATAGAGGAAAAAAATCCCTTCTGATTTCCATACCACATCACAACACAAGGTATTATTGAGTTCTCTGTCTCACATTTGCATAAAATTTAGTGAGCTTGACTGACCCAAAAAAAAAAAAAATCAAACAGTTTTATGGGAAATTCAGTGCTCAGATCTGCAGGGAATTCATAACTGGCATTTCCATAACCCAGCTGCCTGGCTATTGAATGGAACTCTGGAATAAATAAATAAACTGGTAAATGAAAAAGCAAACACACAACTTCTGCGGTATTTACCGAAAGAAACGACAAAGCAGAATAGAAGCAAACTTCTCATGAATGGGTCTTTCTTCAAGCGGCTTGACTGAAAAACCTTCAAGTGTTTTAAGGATCAAAAGTCACCTTTCACAACTCAAAACAACTACGGCAAGCTGGGAAGGACACAAGAAGTTCCCTGAACTGTTCTCTTAGAAAAGTCCATTTTTCTGCTGTGACTTAGGAAATATTCTGTGACTCAAGATTTTCCAGATTTTTTTTCTTTCTCTGGTCTTTCTAAAATGAGCTGCCAAGGCTTGGAGTGAAAAGGGCGTTTTATGAGAACACTTAACAAGAAATAAAAGTGAGGTTCGATTTGCTATTTTATTCTGCATCACTAGAGAAAAAAGAAAAGAAAGGTCACGGAGGTCCATGGCAGAGACTGCTAATAAATATTCAATATCTGTTTTTCTTTTCTTCCTCACAAACAAAATGGTTATATTATGGCAGGTGGCAATTTGCCAACTTTAAAAAAAAAAAGTACATTTCCATTTTCCCTTTCAGTTGGAGTGGCCCCATGACATCTAGGTGAAACATGTTGAATGGAATTTTTTGGAATGTTCTTTAAAAGAAGCTAACTTGGCTTGAGAAGTATAGTATATTCTTAATATAAAGAATATTAAAGAAAAGGGTATATGGACCTAATGGTTGGAGATCAGCAGCCACCTTGGTACCATGAGGGAAAAAAATTGCTAATATTCTAACCCTAACAACATTAAGCTGTTGAGCTTCTGCTGGCAATTAATTCCTTCTACAGTGTCTTATTAAATGAAAAAATTAAAACCTTATTTTTTAAATGCAAAGGTCTGGCCTCTGTTGCTTAGAATTCCTAATTGACTTCCTAATTGACACCAGGTCTTTGGTTTCCAGCCTTCCTTTTCAGGAAGGATCTCCAAATACAGTGAATCAAGAAAGATCACACAGCCAAGACTGACAAATACTCACTATGGATTTTTAGCAAGTTTGCATCTTCTATGTCTCCAATGCACGTCTTTTCCAAGCCACATGCTTTGAAAGAAGTCCGGAGCGTGCAGAAACTTAGATCTGACATCTCTCACATGCGTGCAGCGAATTTGCTCTGAAATATTAAAGATGTACACAGGAGATGGCAAACATCACCATCTATGCCCACAACCGCCCAAGAAATGAAACATTTTCCACCCACCTGAGGCCAAGCTCCCGGTCCATCTCCCATCAAATCCTCTTTCCCTCTAGTGACCACTTTCTAACTTGAGGGTTTATTGTTTATTTTTACTCTGCACTTTCACCATATAAATCTTGGGTGATTTAAAAAGAGAGAAAAGCTCTGGGCCCAACTTCCCAGGTTCAAATCCCAGCTGAGACATTTCTGAACTGGATGATCTTAAGAAGTGATTGAACCTCTCTGTGCCTTGGTTTCCTCTTTAGAAAAGGCAGATAACAGAGGGCTGGAGCAGTGGCTCAGTGGTTCTGGCACTTGCCTTGCATATGCAAGGTCGCGGGTTTGAACCCCAGCACCACGCACACAACGAAGTGTCTGAACAACAAAAGCCACATGAAAACTAAATAAAAATCGATTCTCTCTCTCTCTCTCTCTCTCATTCACTGTCCCTCTTTCTTCAAAAAAAAGAAAGAAAAAGAAAAAGGAAGATAACAATGTGATACCTCATAACCTATAGTGAGGATTGAACGATTTAATAAACGTGAAATCTGCCATCGAGTGAATTCTACATGTGTATTTATCGTAGTTTTCATGATAACACACAGTTGTCTATGGTTTTCACACATTTTATTTGGAACTCCATACCATCTTTACTATATAGTAGCCCCTTCTGATCTGTGGTTTTGTACTCCATGATTGATTGATTGATTGATAGATTTTGGCTCTGGGGATTGAACCTAGGGGCACTTAACCACTGAGCAACATCCCCAGCCCATTTTTATTTTTTATTTTGAGACAGGGTTTCACTAAGTTGCTTAGGGCTTTGCTAAATTGCTGAAGCTGGTTTTGATCCTCCTGCCTCAGCCTCCCAAGCTGCTGGGATTGCAGGCGTGCACCACTGCACCCAATACGGTACTCCATGAATTTAGTTATCTTGACCATGGTAGAAAGAAATAATTCATAAGTTTAATGTAATTTTTATTACAGTATATTATTTCTCAATATTGTATGCTACTCCATCCTAAAGGACCACTGACCCCATTCCCTGGGCGGGTGCCATGCTGTGAGGCCCCATAGCCCTGGTTCTCCCTGTTCCAGACATGCATTCTTCCCCAGTTGCCTCCTGGTTACTCATCAACTCCCCTGATAGACTCCGTCTCTGCGGGTGCAAGGGCATTGCTGCTGGTCACCTGCATGCTCCCATCATGCATCACTCCTGCAAATGTGTTTCTTTTATTCATGGATTTCTCTTTTTTATTGTCCCTTAAAGTCCATCTTTCTTCAGATCCCTTAAACTAATGTATTTGCTTGAGAACAATGAGCCAGGTTAAATGGACTAAAGAAGAGATTAGAGATTAAGAGAGATTAGAGATTAAGAGATTAGAGATTAGAGATTAAGATGAAGATGAAGAAAGAATTAGTGAATTGAAAGCTACAGTCACACCCCTCTTCACCCCTGAATGTGGCACAGAACAAAAGAAATGAAATGGATAACATGAAAAAGACACAAATCCATGGGAGTAGAGCATGGTTTGAATGATAAATGAATATTGTTATTGATGAGAGGAGGAGAAATTAGCACTCTCAGAGAGCATTACTTAAACTGTAAGCACAGTTTATTGGGGAGATGGAAACTGAGTCATAGGATATGAAACTGCAAATTTATAAAAAAAATTTTATTCCCAAATTTACCTTCTTGAAATATATCCTTCAGCAATACTAAAATATATATCCCTAGGATATTTATCAAGATGTTCATTCTCTGTAACAGAAAATCTAGGACCAAAATAAATATCCTTTAATATGAAATGGTGCATAAATCATATCATATCTATCACAGAACATATTTTAAGTGAAAAACTTGGAAGTATTGTGTATAATAGACTACAATTTATGTAAAGAATGATGCAAGAATGAACGTGTCAATGAACACAGGCAGGCATGCAAACCCATTAGCAGCGGTTGCCAGAGTGAGCCAGTGTGAGCCTTCAGGAACCAGGGGGGAAGAGGAATTCCAGTTATTTTTAACTTGCTCTCTGTAATGCTTAAATCCTAGGCTGAGCATGTGCTGGAATACTATCTGCTATTTTGGCTCCAAATAGTAAATTTTAATATAAAAAAGATGCTAAATCATGGGGCTATCAAGCTAGTCACTCTAAGAGTAAAAAGAGGGTAAAAAAAAACAGGATTCTTATTTCTTTTTCATTTTCTTTCTTCTAAAGGCATCATAATTTACAGACCTATGAAGCAGAAAAGATTGGTCTATCATTCTCGTTGAAAACCTGCGAGGGGAAAAAATTAAACTGATTTCCAAAGAAGATAAATGACCACAAATCACTCCTTCATCCAGAAGGAATGCTTAGCCCTAAGCACATTATTTCAAATCTCTAAGCATCATGTTCAAGATAGAAAAACTAATACACCTGGTTCAGAAGAATAAAAAAAAATATGATAATCTCTCAGCACAGCCCTTGACACATAGAAACACTTCTAATTATCCAAAACAGACAGAACCAACCCTTTCTCTTTCTTTATTTTAATATTTACCATAAATGCATCTAGAAGTAATTTTTTTACATTTTTTGGCCCTTTTCAATCTACTCTCTGTGACTTTACATATTTTTAATGTTAACTATTTCTATTGCTCCATGTCACATCCCAGGAGGAAAATGAGTGTGACTCGTGGTTTCCACTTTACTAATTCTCTCTTCAACTGTCTCTAATCTCTCTCTCTTTTTTCTTTTCTTTCTTTTTTTTTTTTTTGTTAAGATAGAAGAGCAGTGAGAGAGAGAGAGAGAGAGAGAGAGAGAGAAAATCAATTTTTATTGAGTTTTTCACATGGCTTTCATTGATCTGACACTTAATTGTATACATGGGTGCTAGGGTTTGAACCCATGTACTTGTGCATGCCAGGCAAGTGCTGTAACTGCCAAGGCACCACTCCAGCCTCTGTCTCTAATCTCTTATTTATTCCATTCAACTTTTTTAAAGATATTTTTTCTTCCAACATTTCCCATAGGTTCTTTCCTATATTTAACAAACTTTCTTTCTGTTTAAGGCAGGCATTTGGATCTTAATCCAGTTGACAATTACAAATATTCTTATTTTAAATCCTTTCAGATTCATTCACAATTGCACAGATAACATAGCTTAGCAGTTTAGCCTGAAGAATTCAGATCCAGACTGTGTGGATTAATTCAGCTCCTTCACTAACTAATTATGTAATTTGAAGTTAACGTTCTGTACCTCTACTCCCCTTCTGCTCAATGACTGTGATAATTACAAGACAGTCCATAGAGTTTTTGTGCAGACTGAGTGGGTTGATGCATGTCAACCTTCAGACGCAGCTCGGCACATGGTGAGCCTTCAGGACACGCTGGCTGGGGACATTATTTCCATCTCCTCAGGTTTGAATTCTCCCATGCGCTGTGTGCTCTGCCCCTTGCTGCACTGAGTTTCTTCGTGAGCTTCTACATTTTTGTAAAAGAGCTCCTGTGGCTTAGAAGCTTTTCTTGAAGCCCTCCCTGTCAACTGGCATGGTGGATGTTTCAGCCCAGACCTTATCACCTGGGCCTTCTGATTCCACACACTGAGCTGGTTCCTCTAGTGCTGTCCCCTTTGCAGCTGTCCCCAGGATACAAACCAGCACCTGCATGCAGGGGGTGGAAGAAGGTCGTGACCTGCAAGTACCAGTGCTGGCTTCCACCACAGAGCGCCACAGATGGTATGGCTTCCACAGCAGACACTTACTGTCCTGCCATCTGGAGTCCTGACTGCCCAAGGCCAGGGTCCATCAGGGCTGTTTCTGGAGGAGACCTCTTCCTGGGTTGCAGATGGCCACCCTCTTGCTGTGTGTGCACAAGGCCTTTCCCCCACCGGGTGTGCTTCTATGAGGCCTCTGCTCCTAAGGCCACTCATCTTACTGGGCCAGGCCACACCCTTATGACCTCATCTAGTGAATGTTTTGTTTTGTTTGAATTTGTGAGATAATGCAGGGAGATTGTCATTGCTGCCGTCAATGATTGCATAGACCAATGGGCTTCACTGTGACGCGCCCACTCATGCCTGCACCTCACCTTGGTTATTGTCACCCTTTCTTTTTTTTTATTATTTGTCTAAATTTATTTAAAAAATTTTTTTACTAAACTGTTTTCCAAAGCAGTTGTACAATTTTACATTCCAATCAGTAATGTATGAAAAATTGCTAGTCGATCCACAATCTCACCAACATTTGGTGGGGTTTTTTGTTTTGTTTTGTTTTTCTTCTTTTTTTTTATTAGATGGATATAGAGATACAATTGAGGGGGAAACATTATCAAACATTCAAGAACAAATGTATATACACTTAGTTATCCAGGGCTAATGCCATGTCATGGATGCCTAGCTTGGGTTCCCCCTGTTGCTGTTTCCCCCAGAAGAACTCCTGAGTTAAATGGATATCTCAT
>PVKS010052107.1:0-10911 GCA_004027875.1 Aplodontia rufa
GCCTTGCGATGAAACTTCAAGAGATTGCGCAACTTGCCCAAGATCTAGCTAGCAAGTTGCAGATCTGGGTTTTGAACCTTGCTCTGCTGAGCTTGCACCTATGCTCTGAGCAACTATGATAACACCATTATGGTGTCATTGCTCTATCAAAGTGATATTTTTCCTGGAAAAACAGTAATTGTACCAATGTAAGGAGTATCTTTTTTGTTTTTTTTGTTTTGTTTTATTTTGATTACTACTAGATTAAACCCAGGGGTGCTTAGCTACTGAATCACATCCCTAGCCCTTTTTATTTATTTTTATTTTATTTCGAGACAGGGTCTTGCTAAGTTGCATAGGTCCTCACTAAATTGCTGAGGGCTGGCTTTGAACTTGTAATACTCTAATCTCACCCTGTCAAGGAGTATCTTAACTTTTTAAACTCTAGGGCCTTCATTCCTTTTTGCCTCAGCATCCAGTAAAGAAGTAATTAACAAATCAAACCAAATAACAACTGTAGTCTCAGTATGTAAGACATGTTGGGTGACATTTTTTTCATGTACATGTCTTTTATTAAGCCGTGAACCTGGGAGGCAGTAAGTAAAATGAGTGAGGAAGCAGGTCACATACAGCCCAAGTTCAGGTTCCAGCTCTTAGGTTGGCTAATTGTATGTCCTTGGCAAGACTTTCAATTTCTCCAAACTTCAGAGTCCACCCCTGTAAATGACAGTGGGAATACCACCTTCATCATAAAGTGTGAGGCTTAAATTGCTAATCAGAACAATGTGTGGATCATAGTATTATTCAGCTGATGTTGGCTTTTTAAAAAATTCTAGCCTAGGTGAGAGCCCTGACTCAGAAGTAAAAGGACTTCTCCAAGGTCAGTAGTTCTCAGGCAGGGAAGCCGGGCTGCTAATCTCTCTCTGCTTCTAGCCCAGTGTTTGCTCTTAAGCCCTGTGCTGCAATACCCACCCGGGGGTTGGCCTCAGGACTCATATTTTCCAAGCCTTATTCCAGGTGCTTTTCTCCCTCATTTGAACCTTTGCAGAGACAGTCTGTGAACTCTCCCTATTGTGCCTGGGCATGTCAAGGTGAAGGCACTGATACATTAGGAAATGGCACAATTGCAGGTGACTGATTTTATCAAATTTAAAAGCACTTGCTCTTCAAAGGAAACTGGGTTTAGTGGAACTGCCTGGATTTGCTAAAACTTGGAGCATCTATTTGAAGAGACATTTAGAATATTTTATTTCCAATGGTGACTTGTTCATAAATGTGTAATGTTAAGGAGTGAAACAGCTTTTAGTTTTAGTGACTTTGAACTAAAAAAGGCAGCACAATAGGCTCTGTAATCCATACCCAAAGTGCACAGGCGCATGAAGAAGGACAAATAAGGCATGTCCTGAATTGCTGTGTTCTGGGGAATCCCTTTTAAGACGGTGCTAAAGGTCGTGTCATGAGCTCTTCATAGGTTAACCACATGACCTTAGGCTTTTATTTTCCATAGTTTTTTTTTTTTTTAAAGTGTTCTGGGAAACTATGAGACATCACAGATGATGAGTTGTGTAATTGTGTGGTTTTAACTAAGAGAAAAGGATCTAATGTGGCCAATGGTATTGTCCAGACTATTCTGCTCCAAGCCTGCAGGGACTCTTATTACAGGAGGGTGTTCACTTTGTGTATTTGTCACATTCTGGGTCCAATCCCACTGAGCTCAGAACGCTGCTTTGTTAGTGAACTGCTAGTTGTTTCTTCTGTGAGTTGTGGACTTGTAAGCTCCTGATCCTAATGTACAGCACTAGAAAGCCACCTGATGCAGGCGGTGAATCCTGTTTGCCAAGCACGTAGATGCAGGTCTCCAGCCAGCCCTTCCCTCCCTGTGGGCACGGCAGTAATAACAGCCAGCTTGTTGCTTAGTGAGGCTCTAACCAGCTGAGAAGAGGGAGTTACATGATTTAAATATTCAGTGGCATGAGGCTGAGATAGTCAATTACATCAATTCCACAAAGGAGCAAGCCCTGCCTCCAGGACACGATTCTCTAAGCCGTGCTTGGGTGGGCACTGCCGACTGTGACGGCTGCCGACTGTGACGGCTGTGTGTGACCTGGGACAAGCAACTTGCCTCACTGTGCCTCAAGTTCCCTACCTATGAATAAACATTTGAATAAATGAGGGGTTTAATGAAGTGCTTGGCCCTTGAGAATCCATCTTCATCCTCATTATTAAAGCCTCAACTGCCCCCGTGGCTCTCTTCCTCATGGAGAAGCCATTATACCTCTTGAAAGTGACACTTTACTTCTGATTTTAAAAGTTTGGTTCACAGAGGAAAACATTTCCCCTGATTTTCAAGTTCTCATAGGTTCCAAATAAAGAAAACAATGATGAGACTTTTTTAGTTTTGTTCCTCTTAAAGAATGTCCATGTAGCTCGGCTGAAAATCACTTAGGCTCTTTTGCTGTTGAGAAACCGTGTAACATCCTGCCAAAGTCTGTAGAAAGGGGACCTGTCCATGTAAACTATCTATTTTTATCTTCTGAAAGACTAAGGGTGTCCTCTGTTGCTGTGGCTTGTCTTTCTTTTCCTTAAATGTTTTTATCGAGATTAGAAAGCCTGGCCTTTTCTCGGTTTTGTCACAAATGGGTTTCACTTTCCTGTAGAGCAGAGAGTGGGGGTTAGCTTGCGGCTTTCCTCAACACGAGAGGCTGTGCTTGCGGGGACAAAGCGTAGGGAACAAGAGAGCCTTTACTGCAAGACAACCGGTAATCACTGGCACCTGCTCTCAGGTACATGCTGTATGTGCGGTATTTAATCCAGCTGCCTGGTGGCTGGGGCTTTTCATTAGGGAACAACCTTTGCATAACTTTCCAAATCTTCTACGTCTTTCCCTTCTTGGTCTCAGATTGTGTGCTCAGAAGCCATTATATCTTATCTTGGGGGGAGGGGGGATTCTGACTTGTTGGGGACGTGTACGATCCAATCTCCTTCAGGAGAAAGAAGGCCATTACCTGTGGTCATATGGGGTTGGACACCTAATTTAGTATTTTATTTTGAATGTGGGGCAGCCATTTACTTGTTTTTGTTCAAATGGAGGAGTTAGAGTTCCAGAGTAAATCATTTTCATGTTAGGAGCCTTGACTTCCCAGGGTTTCCTCTTGACGTTTCAGTGAAATGTGTTATCCTGGATTAGTACAGAATCAGGCCCCAATGCCTTGATATTAAATATCACACAGCTGTATTAACTTTTTATGAGATGAAGCTGAGCTGCAAAACATTATGTGTGGATTTTGGAGAGGATTGTTTCTGACTGGTGAGTTATGATGCCTGGGTTCTTATCTATCGTACTAGATTTGGCTGATCGGATTAATGCATTTTAGGCCTATAAGCTTGAATTGTAAAGAAGAGAACTATGTTCTCATTGCAAGCAATTCTTTGTAGGTAATGATGTTACTATATGCGTTTTTAAGCTATTGAAATACACTGTGGATTATTGAGAAAGGCTTATATTTCTTGATTCCCTGGGATCCTAATATGCATATCTCTAAAAGGAGGCAGAATATAATGGCCTTGCCAGAGCTGTCTGTTGTTGATGGGACACCCAGTGCCATCAGATCATGGGCTGCACTAAATGTGATTAGGAGCTGTCACAATACATTTAGCCCTCATCGGTTAGAGAGAGAATCCGGGCCAAAGGTCATTCTCTACAGCAAAGTGGGCATTTAGTGCTTTTATTTGCCCTAATGGTAAATGATAGTTAATGAAAATCATTTATAAACCTTGTCCAAACCAGTATTTCTCTGCTGAAAACGGTGGCTGGCTGCTGCTTGGAAGGACTGTAATTGCAATATGGTTGATGCCATGTGATAGTAATTGGGCTTACAGCTTAATGAACTCTGTGTCCAGTAGCTCATTTCCACATGGTAGGAAGAACAGGCAGATGGGCACACATACTCCTGCCTTGTCTAGCGAACCTTCTCCACCTTGGGCTTGGAAGGGAGATATCCCCACCTTTTTAATGGCGTGCCCAGGCTGAGGGCTCATACCATTGAATTGAGCTTGACATGTACTCTAATGATGATTAATAGCCTTTCCAAGTATACTAGTTGTTTTAAAGGTCATTTAATCTTTATGTAGCACCTTAATTGAAAGTTTTATCCTTCTTACGCACCTGGCATTCATTTTGGGAGGGAGAGATACATAGTAAGTTAGTTGATGAGGAATAATTTATTTGGCATTCCTTCTCTTTCTTTAGATTTCCTTTTTACTCATTTAAAAAAATCTTTATATTGCTTGCATTTCTCTCCTGATAGGGGTGACAAAGTTTCTTCTGGTGAAATCCATGCTTGCAGCTTCTTGAGTCAATTCCGTTTCATCAGTCAATTGTGGTGGAGCATGTCTGGTCATCTTATTTTTTTTTTTTTTTATGGGGATGTTGTTGCTGGGGAACCATCCCTTGCTTGAAGGACCAGCATTATGGTTTAGATGTGAGGTGTTCCCCAAAAGCTTGTGTGTGGAGCACTGCAAGAATATTCAGTGATGATATGATTAGATCATGAGAGTTGTGACCTGGATTAATGAGGCAGTAGCTACAGGCAGGTTGTTATTATGTTGTTGGGAGTGTGCATTTGGGATTTATATTTTGTCCCTGGTGAGCTGAACAGTCTCTCTCTGCCTCCTTTGGCCATTATTCTGAGCTGCCTTCCTCTGCCACTCCCTTCTGCTGTGATGTTCTGCCTCATCTTGGGCCCATAGCTGTTGAGTTGGCCAGCCATGAACTGAACTGTGAGCCACAATAAACTTTTCCTCCTCTCAGTTCTTCTTGTCAGGTCTTTTGGTCACAGCAACAAAAAAAATTGACTAAAATAACCAGTTAATATTATAAAATGTTTCTGAAGACTTTCTGTAAAAGATTCAAATTGGGGATGGTTTCTACATAAAAGTTAATAGACATTTATTGAGATTTGCTATTAGATCTGAGCCAGACTTTTGATTCAAATTATCTGTCTTTGCAGGGGCCCTATAAGGTCCATAGGGTCTCCCTATTTTAGAGATGAGGAAAATAAAAAAGGGTAACATACCCAAAGTCATGCATTCTAAGCGGCACTGCATGCCGTATCTGTGTGGCTCTCTATGCAACTTGGGAACTGGCTGAAACTCTGATGGCCTGGATGGCAGAGCACAGAATAGATTTTGTCCCCTGCTTATATCACTGCCAGGTGCCCTTATTCATTGCACGCCTACACAACTTATGTGACAGCCTGGCTAGTGAGTGACAGATCCTAAATTCAAGTTGTAGCAGTAAAGCAGTGTTGACCAATGGAAATAGAATATATTTAAAAATTTTTCTAGTAGCCACATTAAATAGTTAAAAAAAATTGCAAAATATTTTAGGAATACATTTATTCAACCTCATATGTTCCTCAGAATTACCATTTCAACATGTAATTGATATATTTTATATTTTACTTTTTGTTATCATTGAAATCCAGTGGACATTTTATCCTTAGAGCATCTCTCAATTTGCATTAAGTGCATTTCAGCATCCAATCCTGACATGTGGCTGGGGCTTGGATAGTGTAGTTCTAGAGCCTTAAGTCTCAACAACTCTCCCACTCACATTGGTTCTGAACTCAACCAAACCATCTTTAAGAAAACTTCCTTTTAAAAATTAGATCAGCAAATCTAAATGTGGTTACCTCTGGCTGCTCTCAGTGTCACTGTGAAAGCTTTACTTTTGCATACAAAAGGTCTGTCAGCACATCATTATCACCATATCAGCCACCACATATTGGTGATTCAAAGTCTCATTGTCAAATTCTGTGTATTCTTTATTTTCTGTGTTTTTTGGAGTTCCTTTGTCCTTTATATTTTATCCAGAGAGTAGGCAAAGAATTCAAGAGGGAGTAAGATTCAAACCAAAGAACATTTCAGCTTCTCAGCATCTCCCTGGGTAGAACAATGTGGCCCAGAAACTTAAATTTCTAGTTGATTGGTTTGAGGATATTAAATGATACTTATTCTCTGTAGAATTAGAATTACCAGAGGCACAAAAATTCAGGCTGAGACCAGCTTTTTGACTTTTTACAGGGGCTGTTAGCATAATATAATGAATCAATTTATAGAATTTTTCCATAAATAATCCTGATTCTCTTTGGTAATAGGTTATGAATCAGGCTGAATGTCATCAGTCTATGACTGGTCATATTTTTTTGGAAAATGTTCAAGATCCTTTTGAAACACTCTGGAAAGTGATGACATCACTTGAAAGGGTTTGTGGAGCTTTAATTACTAGTTGATTACTCTGAATGCGGTTTGGGAATTTTGCCATATGATGGAGAGTGGTACTTGGGTGGCATGGCCTGGTTTCCTTGAAGCAAGAGTAGCTGTGTTTATTGGAGCATTTGGGGAAGACAGGTATTAACATTTTAGGTTTTCAAGGACCTATTTTAGTTTTCTTATGAGAAATACAGGAGGGTTGGAGCGGTGACTCAGCGGTTAAAGCGCTTGCCTGGCATGTGCAAGGATGCGGGTTCGAACCCCAGCACCACATACACAACTAAATGTTGGAGCAACAAAAGCCACATGAAAAACTAAATAAATTGATTCTTCCTCTCTTTAAAAAGTTACTATAAAGAAAGAAATATAGAAAATGATCCCTATTGAGGTTGTCATTGAGGAGCTAATGAGAATGAATGTGAAGCATACAGCTCTATGCCCAGGAAAGAGTAGATAAACCATGAATTGCAATTTTCATCATTGCTAATAGAACTGATTGAGTCTTTTTGAGTTCATTATATTTTCTCCCATAAAGCTATAAGTAATAATTATGATTTATTGCTAAAACCTACCTCCTAACACTCAGGGACACGATCCCACTATATAGCTTGTACTGTTAGAAACAAGTCTCATTCCCAGGAAAATAATGAGCTGGGAAGTTAACAAAAGAAAGATATTGTTGATGTGAATTGTACAGAATCGTATTGAACAAAAATAGAACCTGTTGATACCATAGAATAGAAAGATTGCTAAATAGCCAAGAACATTTATAATTTTCCCTGCAAAAGAATGCTGAAAGTATTTTGACTGTACAATAACTAAATTTCTTAAAAACTTTTTTTTATAAAAAAGTAATTATGATCTTTTTTTTTCCTTGTTGTATTTCTTTCCATTTTGCCTGTTTATATTTACCTCATTGTTTCTTTCCTCCCTTTAAAGGAAGAGGCACTGACTTGGTGAAAGTTTTGAATTTGGAGTTTCAAGTGAGCATAAAATTTTAACTCACAGGTCAAGGTGATGTATATGGATAATGGTTGTAGAATATTTTTATTAAAGAAATGCTATTCTGGGGCTGGAGGGCTGGTTCAGCGATTTGAGTGTTTGCCTGCCATGTGTGAGGACCTGGGCTTGAACCCTAGCACTACATACACAACTAAGGGTTAGAGAAACAAAGGACAGATGAAAAAATAAAATTTATTCTTTCTCTTTCCCCACCTCCATTCTGAGTTACTGGGTAGTTCTGGATAAGGAGTGCATAAACTGAAGATGCTTGTAATCTTGACTAGTATTTTTTTTACTGAAATGTTAATTTTCTAACTTTTTGAAGTTGGTTTCTAGATACCTTTAAAAAATGATATGCATTTTAGAGGAGAAATAATAAAAAACACTGAGGTGTAGTTGGATACTTCATCAGTTAAGAAGCTTTGGTGTAAACAACAGATTTCACTACTATCCAAGTTAAGAAATAAAAACGGAATTTAGGGAAAGGACACTGAGCACATGCTAGAATAGACAGTAGACTGAAGGAGACTGCTTGACAATAGGCTAGGAATGGTAGTTCCTGGCATCTGGATCTACATCAAGTCTTTTATTTATAGTCTTATGCCACTTTGGTCCAAAATAGAAGTTACGAGAAAGTGACCAATGACTGAGGCGTGGATGTCATGGGACTGCCTCTTGGATAGGTTGGGGTGTGCTCAGCTCATGATGCCACCAAGACCAAAGACTGCCTTTAGATGATGGGTAGCCAAGCTAGTCAACCAACAAAAGTCCTCTGCAGGTGCAATTTTTCACTTAGGAGCAACTGCTTGACAATTGCTTCCATTTATACTATCTTCCTTTGATTCCAATAATCCTGATGCTTTAATTCACCTTCATAGTGTCAAACATTATATGGAATATCCTTTACTTTTTACCCTGGCACTTTCATATTCCAAAACCTTTCCTTTCTTGGGGCAGGCCACAGTCTCAGCACCTGCTGGAAATTTCTCAGTGGGTTAGTGCTATTTTTCCGTTGTTTTCCTGTTCTCTTTTGTATGCCAAATATGCAAGGCAGACAAGAACAAATTTTATTGAAGTTGAATTTTACATCTGCAAAAATAAAAACCAGTTTATCTTGGTCTTTTTGCACTGAGCTTCTCTTGGCAATTTGTATCTTAGCTTTATCTTTCTATTTTTTGCAGTTGAAAAATAACACACACACTGACACAATTATAAAGCTGTCATTGAGATGATGATTTCTCTGCTTTCTAGTAATGATGTCTGATTGGTACCTTTGTAAGGTAATGCCCATGGATGGTGTCAAATGTGATCTTGTGGTTGATGGATAGAGTTGAGAGGCCTGTATGGCTTGTCCTACAGATTTCTGAGATGTTACAAAGATAACTTTGACATTTTAATCAGGTGTTAATATGCATGATAATTCAGAGCATTTCATAATGCTAGGCACATAATAGGAAGTCAATACATTCATGTTACTGATTGATGCAGCACCTGTAGTGAGTAATTGCTCATCCTTCAAGACAACAATTAGGATCTAGCTGGTAATAGTGGTGCGATATTGTGGTTTTGCTGGGGCTGATTTCTTTGATTCCTTTTGCTGATAGTTGCCATTTTGAACTCCTCTAATCATAGCTACAGATTTAGGAGTTTCCAGGTTGGGGCGTATGAAGTGAACCCTGGAGGATACCAGGTTCTGATGAGGTGTTGTCTCTAAACTGTTACATATTCTGAGGAAAATAGGCTAACTCCCAAGCTACAAGAGGAATGATGGCATCTTTCCCAAATTTAGTCAATAATTTGTAGGGTGTCATTCTGATTTCAGTCCATCCTCCATTTCTTTACTCATGGTTTTTCTTCAAATAGCTCCCGTTCTATCTAATATTTGGATATATGGATGTGTAACTGCACAGCTCCAGAAAGGGGCTCTCATAGGATTGCACTAAGAAAATGGAAACTACTGGTAAACAAGAGATGTGAATTGGAAACCTAATTCATGGAAATTTTAGTTTTCAATTCCCCAAGCAAAAAATGTATCTGGTTATACTCTTTCATTTACAAATGATAGAATAACCAACAAATCAGTTCAAGAATAATATTGGCTCACATAACTCAGATGTTCTGGGGTAGGGCTGACTTTATGCTCAGTTGACATCAGGGCTCAAATCAGGACTTGGTTTTTCTCTCTCGATTCTGTCCTTTGTTTCTTTGTGTATTTATTCCATTCTCATACAGTATCTTCATGTTCTCAGATGTCAACTTAATAGGAGTGAGTTTCCTTTGTGACTGACTGGGTCATGCATCCAGGCCTGTGTGTTATATAAAGGTAAATAATAAGCTTAATTGACCTGAAACTGTATCTATATTATGTTGCATAGAATAACACGTGGTATTTTATATTGCACAGAATACCACATATGATATCCTATGTAATATAGATAAAATGGGATATAATAACAAAATTGATGTGGCTATCTTTTGGTGTTGGCATTAAACATTTTTTTCAATTTTTCTGTTATGCTTTCTAAGTTTTCAGATCTAAGAATATAAAATTTGTGTAAGTAAAAAGATTATGTTATAGTCATTTAGTAGTAAAAGTATTATTTTTGCATTCTTTAATGCATTTAAAATTCTATCTCTTTTCCATTTTTTTTCTTAGAAAAAAATTTCAGATAAGGTAAATATTGTGGTCCATTGTGTATACTTTAATTCCCCAGTCTGTGTGGGACTTATCTGGGTCTATAGTGTAAGATGAGGCTTTAATTTCAATTTTTCCCCCAACATGGCAAGTTTTCAGGCAATATGTTGGTTGAAAAAATCATTCTTCATTGATTTGGAGGGTTTATTTTCTTGGGCATTATTTTAACACAAGAATATCCTGCTAAGATTTTAGGGGGAACCAACCCAACATGACTAAAGGGGAGGGACAGCCAAACATAGAGATTTGGAAAAATGGGAAAGGAGGAGTTAATGCTCCCTGCCTAGAGAGCTGTGTGGTTTCTGTAGCCCCACTTCTTTAAAAAAACAAAACAAAACAAAACAAAAACAACAACAACAACACAACAAGCTCTACAATCCTGTGCAGCCCATTTCCAACTCCAGGGTGGGAGAGTGCTGCTGATCCAGCACAGGGAAGCCACAGCAGGCACTCTGGAGAAATCTGTGAACAGCCTTGCCAAACTCATCTTGTCCCACATGGCCAGCTTCACAGACACAACTTGGAGAGAAACATTTATTACTGAAAAAAGTAGTCCATGTTTGCACATAAACAAGGCATTTAGGAGTAATGTGTTTTCATTTTTCACATATCTACAGAAATCCTGTTTTAATTTTGCCAATAAAGTTTTATATTTCAAAGCATCAATATCACCATTTTGGAAGTTTTTGGAATGGATTTAACATGAAAGATTTTAGTGTACTACAGAGATAAAAATCTTGAGAACAATTAGAAACCACCTTAGTGTCCTCCATAACTAACTTCTAAAAAAGAAAATGGTACTGGATATTGTGTTGGTGATACAACTGGGGAGAAGTTTTAAAGGTTTCATGATCTTTCCATTAATGCATTAAAATTCTACATGGAAACATCCCTAGAGTTATTCCTATTTACTTATTTATTTGAAAGAGAGAGGGGGAAGTGTGTGTGTGTGTGTGTGTGTG
>PVKS010052108.1:0-10893 GCA_004027875.1 Aplodontia rufa
TAAAGCATTACATCTTATCTGGATTTAACTCATGTTACTAGACCAACTTTCTCATTGTCCAGGGTCTAGTCCCCACCTCCACAGATGAGTGGGGACAATCGACCCTTAGATCTCTGGGTTAAGCTGATTTTACTCATCATGATCTCTTCCATAACCATCCATTTACCCTCAAAGGCTGCAAGGTCATTGTTTCTAATTGTTGTGTAATATTCCATGGTATAAATGTACCACAGTTTTTGGATCCATTCTTCCTGTGAGGGACACCGGGGTTGTTTCCATAGCCTAGCAATATATAACTTTTGACATGAAATGTATGAATGATTGAATATGTTATAGATTTTACTTTGAATATATAGTACAGTATATTTATCTTTATATTTATCTTCAGTTCAGTTCAGCAAATATTTATTGAGCAACTAACGTAGTATCTTATGCATAGTAAACTTTCAATAAACATTTAGACATAGAATAATTGCAATTTACCTGCACAGTGAATGAAGCCCTAGCAGGAGAGAAGCAAATAAATAACTTTAAAGCATTTTCTGGTTTATTAAACTCAGTATTCTATATTTTGGTTTCATAGTGGATTGCATCAAAATACAGCAAACTTCATTTCAGGAGCCAATAGAAGATTCTATTGCTGCAGTTGGCACTCCATTGAACTTGAAATCACCAGAGAAAATGGGGAATAAGGCACCTATCTTTTTTTTAAGCTTACCTATTTTTCCTTGTCCCCTTTTACCCATTGATGGGGCATTTCTTTCACAGATTCTCAGTAAGAAACTTTTGGAAATGAAATTTGGAGGCATTTTATACAGGCCCCTTGTAGGCTAGGTATTGAGGACAGGAATAGTGATTATTTCATCATGAAGTCTATGTGTATCTAAAAGAAAAATGTGAAGACTGAAGAAAAGTCCTTGGAGAAGATATATAAGTGGCAAAGAGCACATGAAAAGAGGCTCAACACAATTAGCCATTAGGGAAATTCAAATTGAAATCAAAATAACATACGACTGTGTACTTTATACTGGAAAAAAGAAAGGCAAGGATGTGGAGCAATAGGAACCTTTCTAATATAGTTTCAAAACAGTACAGTCATTTTGGAAGATGGTTATTTTTTTAAAGAGAGAGAGAGAGGGAGGAAGGCAGAGAGTGAAAGAAAGAATCAATTTTATTTAGTGTTTTCATCTGGTCTTTGTTTTTCCAACACTTACTTGTGTATGTGGTGCTGGGGTTCATTACCAAGCCCTCACACATGTCAAGCAAGTGCTCCAATCACTGAGTTACAGCTCCAGCACCAGAAGACGAATTTTTCAGAAGTTAAATTAAACTTACATATGACCATAAAATCTTACTCCTTTTTATCCCATACTGATGACAACATATTGTTGGCACACACACAAAAAAAGTCCATAAACGTGTATAGAAAATATACTCCTGTTTAAAACTAGAACCAGCAAAAATGTCCTCTCCTGGTAACTAGATACATTAACTATGATCCACCCCTACAATGGAGAACTACTCTTGATAAAAAAGAAATGCCCACCGATAAACTCAGAATTATGGCTGGATCTCAAATGAACTATGCAAAAGAAGCCAGACTCCAAAGGCTGAACACTGTTTAAGATACCATGTGTAGGACATACTGAAAATGTTGACGTTATAGAAAAATAAGCAGTTCAGGAATTACCAGAAAAAATATTAGAAAGAAGAGTTGACTATAAGGTCACAAACTTAGGAAATCATTGGGTTGATGAGGTTGATGCGACTATTCAATATCAACCATGTGGTTTCGTGATTGGAGGTATTTGCGAAAACTTAGAAACACAGCAGTCAATCCATTATCTGTTGCCTCTTCCCCCGTTATTTCTCTTACCTAAAATCAACTATAACCCAAAAATTTTAAGTAGAAAAATCTAAAAATCAAGAACAGTAGATTCCAATAATTTAAAAGTGTACTATTTGCTATATTTTATTATTAGTTAATATTAATTTATTTCTATGCCCATTTATAAATTTAATTATTTCATTGGTATATATGTATATATGTATAGGAAAAACATAGTATATGCAGTTTAGTGTTATCTGTGATTTTTGATAGTCACTGGACGTCCTTGGAATATATCCTCTGTGGATGAAATGAGATTACTATATGTAGTAAGAAATTGCATTCATGTTTTGGTGTATGTGTTTTATAAGATGACTATTTTGAGTTCTAGTAAGGAAGATTATGGGACTACATCAGTGGAACCTTAACAACCTTGGATCTAGAGACCGATAAACACAAGCTCAAGCTCAAGCTTAAAGCTGGTTTAAAAATTATATATATATGTATATATATATACATATATATATATATATATATATACACAAATACAAACACACACACACACACACACATATATATATATATATATACATATATATATATGTGAAGTCACTCAATTTTGTCAGTAAAAATGATATGTATTAGGGAATAAGAACTGAATCAGATATCATGTTTTCTGGTGCTAGGCTTGTGACATACAATGCTTCTCACTTAAAGTATCTTCTTAAGGTCTTTGAACTTATTTTTTTCAGAAGAGCTTTCTCCCTGAAGAAACATTTCTAAGCTCTTATACAGAGAAAAAATTGCCCCATCCTGTTTGAATACATGGTTGCTAAATGGTTTGTTTTGCTGCACTGATAACATTTTAAAATTGTTCGCATCATCTCCATTTTACAGGTGAGTATCCCAGGTTTCAGTTAAATATATTGACTTTTCTGAAGGACCCAACCTTAGGTACTAGAAATATACAAACAATAGAAGTTTTTTTTTTTAAAGTTAGGAAATACTTTTCTCATTTTTTAAGGTCTCTGATTCCTTAAACTGTTATATATAATTGAGTATTGAACATATTTTTCATATTTTTATTTATAACAACAGTAAAGTAAGTGATAAGATTTAAATTACCCTAAATCACTTCAGTATAATTTTGATATTTATTCTTAGTTTTTAGACCTTGACTTCTCATCTCCTAATCAATATATTTAAATATTTTAGTGTATTATAAGCATTCATTTTCTTTTAGCTTTTGTTACTATCTAAGGAAATAAATTAATTTTTTTCAATCTGATGCCACCCAGTTTATACTCATTGATAGTTTACAATATTCTAGACTCCAAGAATAATTTGAGATGTGGTTCTTATCCGGAAAATTTTTATGGTCTATTAGAAAAATAGTTAAGTCATCCACATAATAAAGTAGGAAGTTTTCTAAGATGGGCAAACTCTTTGTGGTGCTGTGTATGGATACTGACATAAATGCATTAGGCGTGTTTATATTTGGACTGCACAGAAAAAAAAACAGAAGGGAGATTGAAGAGGTGTGGTCACAGAAGTACAAAATAACAAAGAACTGTGCATCTTTTCATATTTCATACAATTTAATCAATCTGAAGTAATATGATATACTTGACCTATTTTATTGAACATTACTTATCACCAATTTTAGCTGATACAAACAATGTTACAATTAATTCTTTTGTGTACATAGCCTTTATCTTTTTTATTTTATAAAGCGTTTTTTTCTCCACTTAGCTGTGTATGTGGTGCTGGGATTTGAACCCGGGTCTTCACACATGCCTGGCAAAGGTTCTACCACTGAACCTCTTCTCCAGGTCATGTAGCCTTCGTCCTTCATCTTATTTAGAATTATTTTCTTAGAATGTAGCCTCAACTGTGGCAACACTGGAGTGTTTGTGTATGCATTTGTGTGTGTGTGTGTGTGTGTGTGTGTGTGCGCGTGTGTGTGCGTGTATGCACGTGTGTGTGTTAGCCTGCTTTTATTTATGTAACCACAGATTGTTTTTAAAATACATTTACTGAATAATAAACATTATGAGTGTACCACTTTTGCAAGTGTGCTCCAGGTTTTGGTAATGTTTAACTTCTTTAATTGTATCAGATCTAATAATTCTAGAGAAATGGAAGTAATTTCTGAAAGGATGAAATATTTGACCAAAAAGGAAAAAAAATGAAGGAAAAAAGAAACATAACACATTTGGGGCATAATGCTGAGCATGATACAATAGAAACATTGAAAATGAAGCACTTTAATCACAAGAATCATAAAATTTGAGAGTATAATCTTGTATTTTGAAACTAAAAGTAAGATATGATAGACCAATGTTCTTTAATGAGGTTTCGGATTTATGAATGGGACGTTGAAAAGATCCAGCCTTAAGGAGGAATTCACACTGGGGTATTTTATTTCTACAGATATTTATGAACATTATACAGCAACCCACAGCTGACCCAAATCCCTGCTCTTCTACATTCATTTATCTCTTGGTAACACCGACAGTCCTCTCAGATGAGCCATGGAACTAATGGAAGAACTTAGAATGAGATTTTTCCTAGAGTAAGTCCCACCAAGTCCTCAGTCACTTAGAAGTGTCAGAAAGAAGGGTCTCTGACAGGCAGCTCTGTCAACATGAACAGAGAGTTTTAGATCAAGCCCAAGAACATTACTGTCAAAAATTACAACCTCAGCGTTGACATAAATGTTGACAGCACCATTTTCACTGATAGTGGT
The DNA here is from genome assembly GCA_004027875.1 of Aplodontia rufa. NCBI lineage: Eukaryota > Metazoa > Chordata > Mammalia > Rodentia > Aplodontiidae > Aplodontia > Aplodontia rufa. The sequence goes on from PVKS010052108.1 coordinate 4,578, forward strand.
ATCAGAGCAGATTATGATTCACAAAGGACTGTCCAATATGAAATGATTTAGATGAAAGGTTCCCAAATAAGTAAAGAAAAAGAAATAGAGAAGCAAAATATGAAGACTGCAGGTCAGACAATTTTATCAAGACAGCATTAGACTACAGCAATATATATCATTTTTTCTTAGTAATGAGGGTTTGCCTATAAGTTCATACAAAGCAAAACATAAAAATGGAAATTCAGGCCTTCTTTTGAGCCTGGTATACCTGCTATTTCAGCCCTATTATAAACAGAGTTCTATAAAATATTTTGAAAGGATAATGATGGTGTATAATTATAGAGCAGATGGCAGACCTTTCCTGGGTACCAGCAAAACATTTCCAAAATAAAAACTATATAGTAAAGCAAAATGATATTTTGGTAAAGGAAGGCACATAAAGAGACGCATAACACATTACCTTTTTTCACACATAGAGATATTGTTAATTTGCCAAAACTCATCTCAATTTTCTCCAGTAAGTCTGTTTAACCCTAATAACATTTTTTATATAGTGACATTCAAAGCCATTGCATTGATTAGCATCGCATAATTTTTTCAGAACTCATTCAATGTATTGCCATAAATCCATTCAAATGTTAAATATTCTCCTACTGTTTTTTCCTTTACACAAATTGTGCATAGGTTTTGGAAATTCAGGTAATGGGGGATAGGTTGAAATGTTTGAATTAAAATGAACTGAATTATCTCGTGGAAATCAAGACATACTTGTAAATCATTCAAATACTTTGTGCAAATGTTTCCTATTCTATTTCCTTTCAGAAAAAAATCACTTCAAATAAATATTTCATAAAAAATCAATTTTTGAGGAATTCTTGAAAGACTCATAAATTATGTCTCTAAGCCCTTTTGGCAAATTGTCTAAAGTGTAAAATGAAGTAAAATGAATCTAAATCAAAATAATTTGCCTAGAGTGAGTTTAAATCTCAAATTCATTTTTTTGTTCTAAATGTCATGGATAATATTATGAATGGTATGTGAGGGACCATTGTGGTTTACACCTTGGCAATGCTTTGTACTTCATTACAATAACCTTTACTTATATTTATCACTCTTATATTAAACTTCTGAATTAAGAGAACACATTTTGTAAATTGCTGTGTTCTTCAACATGTGAACATGGTAGTTGGAATATGAGAAGTACTTAATACATATTTTAATAATCAATATGTCACTGTTGCTTCCTTAAAATTTTTTTGATAAAGGAAGAGTTTTGACAGTGCAACTTAAAATAAGCAAAATTAAAAAAAATTAAATGAAATATAATTGCATGGATAACCCATACAGATAGGAATTATACAAGCATTTACACATAAAGAAAAATTGTCTGACCTGTAATTATAAGAAAGCTGAATACCAATTTCATACAAGAATTTTGTATGCACCTTCCAGTTGGAAAAAAACCCATGAAACATAGTAATCTCACCTTCAATAACAAATTAGAAATATTATTGAATTATGAAAATTTCCTTTTAATTTAAATCTTTTTCGAAATTTGACTTAATATTTACCTTTTAAATAAAAAGAACAGTTGGATTGATCTCTTTTCACAAATGGATGTCAGTTCTGTCTAATGGGGTGTGCTTCAATGTATTCATCACAATTAAAGTTCATTTCTGAGTTTCTTCCTGCAATTTGCCTTCTTAGAAAATGTTACTTATTCCTTAAAATCAATTGGATTATGTTATAAATACCATGCCAATTACCACACTTATTTACACCTACAAATGTAACATTTTTCCTATTTTCTGAGAAAAGAAAATTGCTAGAAAATTATGTATGTAAATTATAGAAAATGATTGGGATAAATTAAAAAAGCATCAAAATCTGCTTAGCCAAGATAATAACTATCAACATGTTTCCACATGTTTAGTCATTTCCCCCTTTATAAAGTGTCCTTTGCAAATGTATTTTATAATACAGCTGCCAATAGTCCACAGTAAAGGCTTTTTCAAACTTAAGATTACTTAACCTGTTAATTAACCATCAAAAATTGATGCTACTTTGGTAATTTAACTTTTATCTCATATTGGGCTCTACTGAGTACATTCAACATAATTATTCTCAAACAGTCTGATTATGTGAATTTGCTTGGAGAACATCAGAGAAAGAGACAGTGGATTGAGAAACGTATGATATAAAGAATGGAGATTTGGGTTAATGAAAACTTCTGCAATGAAATTAATGATAATTTCCAATATCATTACAACTACTAATATCTATATGTGCCATGCCTTCCTCTAAGTGACATACATTGAGCCTCCTTTATACTATTTCCAAGGCCTTTTTTACAGGTGAAAAAAAGTAAAGCTGAGGTCTTAAGGAAATTCAACCATTATGACAGCTGATAATTCAGAAAACTCAGGATGTCTACGTATATATAAATATTTCCCTCCAGAAACAAATCCTTGTTTGTGAAAATGTAATTCAAATATTTTGCTGATTATTTCAACCTCTTTTGTCTCAAATCAATGAACCAGAAATAAAATTACAATAAATGGGAAAATGACCAGGGACCAGGTTTATTATAATGAAGTAATCAATTTCATGCATATCAGTGTAAATTCAGTATTTAGGAAATTCTGATGATTTGAAAATAATTTCTCAGGTTGTGAGCCTTGGTTAGAAGTGATAGCTGAAGATCTTCATGGTCCATGGAACATAACTAACTATTATAATCAATTTGATTTAAAAATATTTTAAAACATTATCCCACTTTTCTTAGGACTTTATATATGATTAGGAGAGTTTCATTGAGAAATTTGTCATAGTAACACAAGGAGTCATTGAGCTTATCTGAATATAAAGAGACACCTGAATAAGCTGAGTTCTGAAATTGTTAAGATGATCTGGGTTCAATAACCTTCAGTTCTAGACTTTAAAAAGGCACAGTCTGGATAGAATAGATTTTGCCTACAGGAGTTTTCTATCACTCAGTCTTGGTCATGCAGGGTACAGAAAAAAATGCATCACCTCTCCCTAACCTGTTCCCTCCATTACTCAAATCTTACTTCCCTAAATTCACAGCCTGAATGCTTTCGTGTTCCTGTTCTGCTGCTCACCGTTTGATGGGGAACAATACTCTTCTACCTAGTACCATATTAGTGAACTCTTTGTGCAAGCCCATAATGTTGCCCTGGTAATCCCAAGAAGAGGAAAGTAAACGTACTTCTGCAATTACAAATGCAAAACACTACTTTTTCCCTTAGTAATTCAGACTGCTAGGGGCACTTGCATGTTGATTCTCTGGTCACAGAAATTTCTTTCGGGTATAGAGAGAGTTAAAGGCAGATATTGAGCTGGATGGAAGTTTCGCCACTGCAGGTGTAGACCCTAATTGGGGGATCAGGTGCTCATAAAGAATGTGCACAGAGGGTGAGTAAGTCAACAGTCTCAGAGAATAGAGCTACAGGAAGCCACACTCAGGAACCCAAATAAAGGCCCCTTAAGCTCTTCTCAGATGCTTTGTTCCATCCCAGCTGTATATAATGAGGTTATAAATAATTCTGTTTTGGACATTCCGGAATGACCAGTCAACCACATCATCTAAAATTCTTTTCTTTCATATATGTTACCTTATTATTAGTACTCTTGACTGTAACATTAACACTAATATGGAATTTTATCATCATCATTGTGTCTAAGAATTACTATGAAATATATCATGGTTACATACAAAGAGCTGTAGAATTAGTTCTCTGCATTTTTATGAAGAGAAAGATCTAATGAAAGTAATAAAGATTTGAGACAGAAAGTGAGAGTGACCTTGTTCATGCATTTGTCAAGTGGTTAAATGAATATGAGTCTATTTCTCTTAAATAAATAATTTTCTCATTCTTTAAGAGTTTGACTCTTTTTCGTATAAACACAAAACAATAAAATAAAGTTGAACACACGTAAGCTAACAAATTGGCAAATTCCTTCTAATGCTCCCTCTATAAGCATTAGCTGTTGTTAACGTCTTTACAGAAAAAAAATGGCAAAATTATTTTGCCACCCCTTTAGGGGATTAAAATTGATTATAAAGCAAATAACATAAAATTGCAATACTTTGAGTAGTTTTATTCAGCTGTTCGTTGATGTGAACCAAAGACATGACAAGAACAATTTGAAGAGGAAAAGTTTAGAGCTTGTGATTTTAGAGGTCTTAGTCCATAGAAGGCTAGATCCATTCCTTGGGGCTAAAAGGTGAATCTGAACATCATGGTGGAAGATTGTGATGGAGAGAAGCAGGTCAAGGTATCATGAAGCAGAGAAAGTGACTTCACTCACCAGATATAAAACATATATCCGAAAGGCATGTCCCCAATTTCCCACCTACTCCAGCCACACCCTACCAGCCTACAATTACTCAAACATAAACCAAAGTTACATTATGTTCCCATTGTATGTACTTGGTAAGTACCATTATTCTTATTATTTCAAGAAATTGAAAGGGAGGGAATACTCCCATCCACTTTTTATGAGGCAACCATAACTCTGACACCAAAACCTGACAAGGATACATCAAAAAAAGAAAACTACAGACCAATATCCCTGATGAATTTGGATGCAAAAATCCTTAATAAAGTTCTAGCAAACTGTATTCAAAAAATTATCAAGAAAATAATCCATCATGACCAAGTGGGCTTCATCCTAGGAATGCAGGGCTGGTTCAACATATGCAAAACAATTAATGTAATTCATCACTTAAACAGAATAAAGGACAAAAACCATATGATCATCTCAATGGATGCAGAAAAGGCCTTTGATAAAATCCAGCACCCTTTTATGTTCAAAACTCTAGAGAAGACAGGGTTCAAAGGATAATTTCTGAACTATGTAAAGTCTATATATGCTAAACCCTCAGCTAACATAATACTTAATGGAGAAAAACTGAAAGCATTTCCACTAAAATCAGGAACAAGACAAGGCTGCCCACTCTCACCACTTTTATTCAATATTGTTCTTGAGACCCTAGCTGGAGCAATGAGGCAAGAGAAAGAAATCAAAGGGATAAAAATAGTAAGAGGAAAGTCAAACTCTCTCTTTTTGCTGATGACCTGATCCTGTAACTGGAAGATCCAAAAAAATCCATTGGTAAACTGCTTGAACTTATAAACAGATTTAACAAAGTGGCAGGATACAAGATCAACACCCACAAATCAATAGCTTTCCTATACACTAATAGTAATAGGTCTGATGAAGAAATCAGGAAATCAGTCAGATTCAAAATATCTTCCAAAAGAATGAAATACTTGGAAATTAACCTTAGAAGGGAAATCAAAGCTCCCTACAACAAAAATTATCAGTCATTAAAGAATGAAATCCAAGATGACCTAAGAAGATGGAAAGATGCCCCATGCTCTTGGTTAGGAAGAATTAATATAATAAAAATGGCCATTCTACTGAAAGCTTTATATAGATTTAATGCTATTCCTATAAAGATAGCTATGTAGTTCTTTACAGACATAGAAAAAGCAATTCTCAAGTTCATCTGGAAAAATAAGAAACCTAGAATTGTCAAAACACTACTAAACAAGAAAGACAAAACAGGTGGTTTTGCCATACCAGATTTAAAACTATACTACAGAGCTGTAGTAACAAAGACAGCATGGTACCGGTATCAAGATAGGAAAGAAGACCAATGGAATAAAATAGAAGATCCTGAAACAAACCCTCAAATCTTTAAACATCTGATTTTTGACAAAGGGGGACAAAATATTACATGGAAGAGATACAGCCTTTTCAACAAATGGTGCTGGTCAAACTGGACAGCCACTTGCAGAAAATTGAAATTAGACCTATATCTTTCTCCTTGCATGTGAATCAAATCAAAATGTATCAAGGAGCTAGGAATTAAACTAGCTACCTTGCAACTGATGGAAGATAAATTAGGTCCAACACTTCAGCATTTGGGAGTAGGCAAAGACTTTCTCAACATGTCTCCAAAAGTGAAGGAAGCAAAGTCAAAAATCAGTGAATGGGATGCCATTAAGCTAAAAAGTTTTTGCACTGCCAAGGAAACAATCAAAAGAGTCAAGAGGTTTCCTAGGGAAATGGAAAGAATCATGGTCTATGATTCCTCGGACAGGGGACTCATATCCAGAATCTACAAAATCCTCAAAAACCTCAACTACAAAAACACAAACAACCCAATCAATAAATGGGCCAAAGAGCTAAATAGAAACTTCTCAACAAAAGACATTTATCAAGCCAATGAATACATGAGAAAGTGCTCTAAATCACTAGTAATCAGAGAAATGCAAATGAAAACCACATTAAGATATCACCT